>JAODAL010065811.1:0-18046 GCA_025379985.1 Phyllomedusa bahiana
GGTGACATGTCCCAAAAGTGGCAATTGCATGTCTGTTTTATGGCGCATTAAAACAGTGTAAAGTGCGCCTGAAAGTACGACCCTTTGAAAAAATCTGGTGTATGGTATACCTAGCATAGTAAAATTAATGCACTTTTCTAGGCCCATTACAAAATCTAGGCGCATATCCTATTGTTAGCAACGTATTTGATGCGCCTTTTTAGACGCATTTAAATTTGTTGTGACGGGCGTATAATGCACATAGTCTTGTTCTATTACAGTCCATTTAAATAGAAAATAGGGCGTCAAGAGTTTATTTTTCGCGCAAAATACACCAAAAAATGCGCATTTGTATTAAGACATGTCACCCTCAGTGTTCAATCAGCCGCGGCAGTGTGAAGATCTCTGTGCTCTAGCTAAGCACAAATAACAATTGCTTGGCTTTAATGCAGGGAGAGAAGAGACATGGCAGCACGGATCACAGGGGAGAACTGGCAGGATACAGAAGAGGGACCGCTGGGGGAGAGCTGGCAGGAAAAAGAAGAGGGACCGATGGGGGAGAGCGGCAGGAAACAGAAAGGGCCTGGGGGAGAGCTGGCAGGAAAAAGAAGAGGGACCTATGGGGGAGAGCTGGCAGGGGAAAAAAAAGGGGCCTTGGGGGAGAGCTGTCAGGAAACAGAAGAGGGGCATATGGGGGAGAACTGTCAGGACAAAGAAGAGGGACCTGTGGGGAAGAGCTGTCAGGACGCAGAAGAGGGACCTAGGGGGGAAAGCTGTCAGGACACAGAAGAGGGACCTATGGGGGAAAGCTGTCAGGTCACAGAAGAGGGACCTATGGGGGAGAGCTGTCAGGACACAGAAGAGGGGACTAGGAGGGAGAGCTGGCAGGGGAAAAAAGAGGGGGCCAGGGGGAGAGCTGGCAGGACACAGAATAGGGACCTAGGGGGTAGACCTGGCAGGACACAGAAGAGGGACCGCTGGGGGAGACCTGGCAGAACACAGAAGAAGGATCGCAGGAGAGAGCTGGCAGGACACAGAAGAGGGATCGCAGGAGAGAGCTGGCAGGACACAGAAGAGGGATCGCAGGAGAGAGCTGGCAGGACACAGAAAAGGGATGGAGGGAACTGGGGAGGGCACAAAGAGGGACCAGGGGGGAAACTGGGAGGGCACAGAAGAGGGACCATGGGGGAAAAGCTGGCCGGCCACAGAAAAGGGACCTAGGGGGAGCTCAACACAGAAGGAAAACCATGGGGACAGCTAGCAGGGGAAAACAGAAGAGGGGGCCTATGGGGGCAGCGGCAGACACAGAAGAGGGACCTATGGGGACAGCTGGCAGGACACAGAAGAGGACATATGGGGGACAGTGGCAGGACCAGAAGAGGGGCTATGGGGGACAGCTGGCAGGACACAGAAAAGGACCTGGGGGACAGCTGGCAGGACACAGAAAAGGGATCGCTGGGGGAGCCCTGGCAGAACACAGAAACGGGATCGTTGGCGAGAGCTGGCAGGACACAGAAGAGGGATCGCAGGAGAGAGCTGGCAGGACACAGAAGAGGGATCGCAGGAGAGAGCTGGCAGGACACAGAAGAGGGATCGCAGGAGAGAGGTGGCAGGACACAGAAGAGGGATCGCAGGAGAGAGCTGGCAGGACACAGAAGAGGGATCGCAGGGGAGAGGTGGCAGGACACAGAAGAGGGACCGCAGGGGAGAGGTGGCAGGAAACAGAAGAGGGACGAGGAGGGAGAGCTGGCAGGACACAGAAGAGGGACCTATATGGGAAAGCTTGCAGGACACAGAAGAGGGACCTATGGGGGACAGCTGGCAGGACACAGAAGATGGACCTATGGGGGAGACCTGGAAGGACACAGAAAAGGGACCTGTGAGGGAAAGGTGGCAGGAAACAGAAGAAGGATCGCAGAGGAGAGCTGGCAGGACACAGAAGGGGAACTTATGGGGAGAGTGGCAGGACACAGAAGGGGGGAAAACCTATGTGGCAGAGCTGGCAGGACACAGAAGAGGGACCTATGGGGGAAAGCTGTCAGGACACAGAAGAGGGACCTATGGGGGACAGCTGTCAGGACACAGAAGAGGGACCTATGGGGGAAAGCTGTCAGGACACAGAAGAGGGACCTATGGGGGAAAGCTGTCAGGACACAGAAGAGGGACCTATGGGGAAAAAGCTTCAGGACACAGAAGAGGGCCCTTTATGGGGGAAAAGCTGTCAGGACACAGAAGAGGGACTATGGGGGGGAAAGCTGTCAGGACACAGAAGAGGGACCTATGGGGGAAAGCTGTCAGGACACAGAAGAGGGACCTATGGGGGAGAGCTGTCAGGACACAGAAGAGGGGACTAGGAGGGAGAGCTGTCAGGACACAGAAGAGGGACCTATGGGGGACAGCTGTCAGGACACAGAAGAGGGACCTATGGGGGACAGCTGGCAGGACACAGAAGAGGGACCTATGGGGGAGAGCTGGCAGTACACAGAAGATGGACCTATGGGGGAGAGCTGGCAGGACACAGAAAAGGGACCTGTGAGGGAAAGGTGGCAGGAAACAGAAGAAGGATCGCAGGGGAGAGGTGGCAGGACACAGAAAGGGGAACTTATGGGGGAGAGCTGGCAGGACACAGAAAAGGGACCTGTGTGGCAGAGCTGGCAAGACACAGAAGAGGGACCTATGGGGGACAGCTGTCAGGACACAGAAGAGGGACCTATGGGGGACAGCTGGCAGGACACAGAAGGGGGAAACCCTAGGGGGGAAAGCTGTCAGGACACGAAGAGGGACTATGGGGGGGAAAGCTGTCAGGACACAAAAGAGGGACCTATGGGGGACAGCTGTCAGGACACAGAAGAGGGACCTATGGGGGACAGCTGGCAGGACACAGAAGAGGGACCTATGGGGGACAGCTGGCAGGACACAGAAGAGGGACCTATGGGGGACAGCTGGCAGGACACAGAAGAGGGACCGCTGGGGGACAGCTGGCAGGACACAGAAGAGGGACCTATGGGGGACAGCTGGCAGGACACAGAAGAGGGACATATGGGGGACAGCTGGCGGGAAACACAAAAAGAGGGACCTATGGGGACAGCTGGCAGGACACAGAAGGGGGACCTATGGGGGACAGCTGGCAGGAACACAGAAGAGGGACCTATGGGGACACTGGCAGGACACAGAAGGGGGCCCTATATGGGGGGACAGTGGCAGGACACAGAAGAGGGACCTATGGGGGACAGCTGGCAGGACACAAGAGGGACCGCTGGGGGACAGCTGGCAGGACACGGGAAGAGGGACGCGGGAAGGAGTGGTGCAGGACACAGAAGAGGGATCGCAGGGGAGAGCTGGCAGGACACAGAAGAGGGATCGCAGGGGAGAGGTGGCAGGAAACAGAAGAGGGACCTATGGGGTAAAGCTGGCAGGCCACACAAAAGGGACCTATGAGGGAGAGGTGGCAGGACACAGAAGAGGCCCAATGGGTGATTAACCCCTTAGCTGTGGCAATATATTATGATTGCCACAGACAGAAGAAGGAAGCCTCCTCTGTCTGCTGCGACGATAGTCGCTGCTGGTCTGCTACCAGACAGCCCAGGAAGTGAAAGAAACACTGTCTGTGATGTCACCATACCCAGCAATGCATTTCCGGGCATGGTGAGTGACCGCCGCCATGGAGACCAGTATACAGCAGCAATGCGATAGTAATAAGGGGTTAATAATAACCATGACAACAACATACCTCCTACTGCAGAGCTGTGTGCTGCCAGGACCTGGGATGATGTCACATGGAGGAGTCATGTGACTGCTGTGTGCTGCCAGGACCTGTGATGATGTCACATGGAGGGAGGGGTCCCTTGACTGCTGTGTGCTGCCAGGACCTGTGATGATGTACATGGAGGGGAGGAGTCCACAGTCACATTTATTAGGGTTCATGCAGCAGAGCTGTGTTTTGTGTACGTGCGTGTAGCTGAGCCGTTTTGTGTGTAACGGGCGTGTAGCTGAGCGGTGTGTGTGGTAACGTTTCCTGTAGTTGAGCCGTGTTTTGTGTAAAAGTGGCCTGTAGCTGAGCCGTGTGTGTGTTAAGTTCCAGTAGCTGAGCCGTGTGTGTGTAACTGTGCCTGTAGCTGAGCCGTGTTTGGGGTAATGTTCCCGTAGCTGAGTCGTGTGTGTGTGAAAATGCCTGTAGCTGAGCCGGTGTGTGCAATGTGCCCTGTAGCTGAGCCGTGTGTGTGCAATGTGCCTGTAGCTGACGTGTGTGTGTGCAATGTGCCTGTAGCTGAGCCCTGTGTGTGTAATTTTGGGCCCGTAGCTGAGCCCTGTGTGTTAATGTGTCTGTAGCTGAGCCGGTGTGTGTAAACGTGCCTGTAGCTTAGCCCGTTGTGCGTAAAGTGCCTGTAGCTGAGCCGTGTTTGGGAACGTGCCTGTAGCTGAGCCGTGTGTGTGTAATGTGCGTGTAGCTGAGCCTGTTTTTGTAAAGGGGGTGTAGCTGAGCCGTGTGTGTGTAAAAGTGCCTGTAGCTGAGCCGTGTGTTGTGTAACTGCCTGTAGCTGACCGTGTGTGTGTAACGTGCGTAGCTGAGCCGTGTGTGTGTAACGTGTCCCGTAGCTGAGCCGTGTGTGTGTAAACGATCGTGTAGCTGAGGGGTGTGTGTGTAACGTGCCTGTAGTGAGCCGCGTGCGTGTAACGTGGCCTGTAGCTGAGCCGCGTGCGTGTAAGTGCCTGTACTGAGCCGCGTGCGTGTAACGTCCTGTAGCTGAGGGTGTGTGTGTAACGTGCCTGTAGCTGAGCCGTGTGTGTGTAACGTGCCCGTAGCTGAGCCTTGTGTGTATGGTTCTGTAGCTGAGCCGTGTGTGTGTAAAGTGCGTGTAGCTGAGCCCTGTGTGTGGTAGCGTGCCCGTAGCTGAGCCCCGGTGTGTGTAATGTGCCTGTAGCTGAGCCGCGCGCGCGTGTAACGTGCCTGTAGCTGAGCCGCGTGGTGTAAGTGCCTGTAGCTGAGCCGCGTTGGTGGGAACGTGCCTGTAGCTGAAACCGCGTGCGTGTAACGTGCCTGTAGCTGAGCCGGTGGTGTAACGTGCCTGTAGCTGATGCGCGTGCGTGTAACGTGCTGTAGCTGAGCCGGTGCGTTTTAAGTCTGAGTGAGCCGGTGCGTGTAACGTGCCTGTAGCTGAGCCGTGTGTGGGTAAAGTGCCCGTAGCTGAGCCGTGTGTGGGGTAACGTGCCTGTACTGAGCCGTGTGTGTGTATCGTGCCTGTAGCTGAGCCGTGTGTGTGTAATGTGCCTGTAGCTGAGCCGTGTGTGTGTAATGTGCCTGTAGCTGAGCCGCGTGTGTGTAGCTGAGCCGTGTGTGTGTAACGTGCCTGTAGCTGAGCCGTGTGTGCGTAATGTGCCTGTAGCTGAGCCGTGTGTGTGTAACGTGCCTGTAGCTGATCCGTGTGTGTGTAAAGTGCGTTAAGCTGAGCCGTGTGTGTGTAAGTTTCCTGTAGCTGAGCAGTGTTGTGTGTAACGTGCCCGGGAGCTGACCGTGTGTGTGTAACGGCCTGGGAGCCCGAGCCGTGTGTTGTAAACGTGCCTGTGCTGAGCCGTGTGTGTGTAACGTGCCTGTAGCTGAGCGTGTGTGTGTAACGTGCCTGTAGCTGGCCGTTTTGTGTTTTAACGTGCCCGTAGCTGAGCCGTGGGGGTGTAACGTGCCCGTAGCTGAGCCGTGTGTGTGTAACGTGCTGTAGCTGAGCCAGTGTGTGTTTTAAGTGCGTGTAGCTGAGCGGGGTGTTTAAGTGTGTGTAGCTGAGCCGCGTGTGTGTAAGTGCCTGTAGCTGAGCCGTGTGCGTAAAGTGTCTTAGCTGAGCCGTGTGTGCTAACGTGCCTGTTTGCTGAGCGTGTGTAACGTACTGTGCTTGAGCCCTGTGTGTGTAATGTGCCTGTAGCTGAGCCGTGTGTTTTAAATGTGCCTGTAGCTGAGCCTGGTGTGTAATGTGCCTGTAGCTGAGCTGTGGGGTGTAATGTGCCTGTAGCTGAGCTGTGTGTGTGTAATGTGCCTGTAGTGAGTGTGTTGTTGTGGTAATGTGCCTGTAGTGAGCTGTGTGGTGTGTATGTGCCTGTAGCTGAGCTGTGTGTGTAATGTGCCTGTTGCTGAGCCGTGTGTGTGTAATGTGCCGGGAGCTGAGCCGTGTGTGTGTAATGTGCTGTAGCTGAGCCGGTGTTTTGTGTAACTTTTCTGTAGCTGTGCCGTGTGTGTGTAACGTACCTGTAGCTGAGCCGTGTGTGTGTAATGGCCCGTAGTGAGCGTGTGTGTGTAACGTGCTGTACTGAGCCCTGTGTGTAACGTGCCTGTAGCTGAGCCCGGGGTGTGTAACGTGCGTGTAGCTGAGCCGTGTGTGTGGGAACGTGCTGTAGTGAGCGTGTGTTTTAACGTGCCTGTAGCTGAGCGTGTTTTGTAACGTGCCTGTAGCTGAGCCTTGTGTGTGTTTAAGTGCCTTTAGCTGAGTCGTGTGTGTGTAAGTGCGTGTGGGGTGAGCGTTTTGGGGTAATGTGCGTGTGGCTGATCCGAGCCGTGTGTGTGTATTGTGCGTGTGGCTGAGCCGTGTGTGTAATGTGTGTGTAGCTGAGCTGTGTGTGTAATATGCGTGTAGCTGAGCTGTGTGTGTAATATGCGTGTAGCTGAGCCGTGTGAGTGTAATGTGCCTGTAGCTGAGCCGTGTGTGTAACGTGCCTGTAGCTGAGCCCTGTGTGTGTGTAAGTGCCTGTAGCTGAGCCGGTTGTGTAATGTTTCCTGTAGCTGAGCTTTTGTGTGTATTGGCCCGTATGACTGTGTGAGTGTGTAACGTGCCGTAGCTGAGCTGTGTGTGTGTGTAAACGGGTTTCCTGATAGCTGAGCCTGTGTGTTGTAACGTGCCTGTAGCTGAGCGTGTGTGTGTAAGTGCCTGTAGCTGAGGCGCTGTGTGTGAACGTGCCCCGTTTGCTGACCCGCTGTGTGTGTAACGTGCCTGTAGCCTAGCCGCGTGGTGTGTAACGTGCCTGTACTGAGCCGTGTGTGACGCCTGTAGCTGAGCTGTGTGAGTTTGTGTAACGTGCGTGTACTGAGCCGTGTTGGTGTAATTGCCTGTACTGAGCCGTGTCTGTGTAATGGCCTGTACTGAGCCCTGTCTGTGTAATGTGCCCGTACTGAACCGTGTGAGTGTAATGTGCCTGTACTGGAGCGTGTTTTGTAAAGTGCCTGGCTGAGCCGTGGTGTGTGTAATGTGCTGTAGCTGACCGTGTGTGTTGTAAGGGCCTGTAGCTGAGCTGTGTTGGTAATGTGCCTGTATGAGGCTTTTGGTGTGTGTAACGTGCCTGTAGTGAGCTTTGTTGTGTGTGTAACGTGCCGTAGCTGAGCTGTGTGTGTGGGGTAACGTCGTGTAGCTGAGCTGTGTGTGTGTGTAAGGCGTGTAGCTGAGCGTGTTGTTTAACTTTCCTGTAGCTGAGCGCGTGTGTGTGGGCAACGTGCCTGTAGCTGAGCCGCGTGTGTGTAATGTGCTGTAGCTGAGCGTTTGTTGTGTATGTGCCTGTAGCGAGCCGCGTGTGTAACTGCCTGTAGCTGGGCGTGTGTGTAACGTGCCGTACTGAGCTGTGTGTGTGGTAACGTGCCTTGTAGCTTGAGCGTGTGTGGTGTAACTGTGTAGCTGTGCCTGTGTGTTTAAAAGTGCCCGTAGGGTTTAGCCTTGTTTTAATGTGCCTTTTAGCTGAGCCGTGTGGTGTGTGTTTAAAGTGCTGTAGCTGAGCCTGTGTGTAACGTCCTGTAGCTGAGCGTGTGTGTGTAACGGCCTGTAGCTGAAGCGTGTGGTGTAATGTGCCTGTAGCTGACCGTGTGTTTGTAACGTGCCCTTTAGCTGAGCCTTGGGTGTGGTAATGTGCTGTAGCTGCCCGTGGTGTTTAACGTCCCCGTAGCTGACCTTGTGAATGTGCTTGTGCTGAGCTTGTGTATGTGTCGTAATGTGCCTTAGCTGAGCTTTTCGTTGTTGCAATTGGTATAGCTGAGCGTTTGGTGTGGTGTAATGTGCCTTTTAGCTGAGCTGTGTGTGTGTGTATGTGCCTGTAGCTGAGCGTTTTGTGTAATGTGCCTGTAGCTTTGGGTGTGTGTGTGTGTAATGTTCTGTAGTGAGCCGTATGTTGTGGGGCAATGTCGTGTAGCTGAGCCGTTTGGTGTGTGTGTAATATGTGTGAGTGTAACGTGTGTGTAGCTGAGCTGTAAGGGTGTCATGTGCCACTTGAGCAGTTTCCTTGTATGAAATTGCTGCTTAGACAATTCTCTTAAGAGCTAAAAGGGTGTCAGAGCAAATCTAAAACCACTACCTGAAATCCAGCACCGTTCTGGGTGACAGAGTCTAATGCAACCTTAGTTTTCCCCCAAACCACCACGTTGGTGGATTTGCTGCAATGCACCAGGTTGTCGCAGAGAGACGGCATTAACTAATGCAAGCCGGAGGCCCCGCCAGAAACTAACCGGGAGTGCGATGGACAGAAAACCGGATATCCAAAACAGCAGACACTAGCCAGGCCGGGAGAGTAAGCATCATATTAAATATTTGAGGGTGATCTCTCCAATATACTCTCTTACAATTTGACCCATTTTAAAGGTTTCATGGCGTAACTAAGAAGCCTGACCCCATAACAAACTTTTGGATTAAACCCCACTCCCCCAACGAACATTTACCAACCTCTTTAATAAGTCATGCAGTTACTAGATAATACAAGGGCGAATACCTCACCAAGATATCACCATCATACCGCTACGCGGGGGAAAATCCCACTATACCCAGACCAACATTACCAACATTAGAAATACGCTTAAAGAAACCCGATTAAGTAAACCCATTGGGGTTTGCGGGTCCTGGCAGGGAAACACGGGTATGAGGTAGAAGCAGCTGCCATGGGGCCTGCATCCTTAAGGGCCTCATAGCAGCTGCTATATCTGCTACCTGGCAGTTCTGCCCGTGTATAGTGCATATGGGCTGTAGAATAATTCCTGGGGGCATTCATAGGTGTTGAATTGTAACTTGGCACCGGGGATTACTCTATAGTCTTTGGGCTATGGGAGTTAATTCTATATAAGGAATGGGGAGTAGGCGACATTATATTGGGGCCCCCAATGTTCCTCACCCCCGACCTAATGCCTGGTTCACATATGCATTAGAGGTTGTGTTAGGAACCTCCGTCACATGTTCCGTTGAGAATAACTTAAAAAATAACGCTATTTTTTCTGCCTAAATGAAGGATGCCACGGCGGAAACCCAACAATCCTATCTACTTGGTTGGATGGTCGGCCGCCATGAGTGTCCGTTCTAAAGCAGATCCTCAGGCGGCCATTTTCACCTCTGCGTTGGAGGTTCTGGATGGAACCTCAGATGTAGATGTGAACCAGGCCTAAATGCTGCAGAAATAGGTACCTTTTTCATATAAATCCTGCAGCTCGTCCCTGGACGCTCTGTGCTCTCTCTTGCAGCCTCTGAATCTCAGAAGGGAAGAGGTGAGTACAGGCACTGAAGCTGACCCCAGCACCCACACCCCCTCCCCTCTGGAGCTCATAAAACAAAGTTATAAAACAGCACCTCCTCCCCCAAATTAACCCCTTCACCTAGTACCGGACAGTCTGACACCAGTAAAGTGGGGGGCTGAAATTTTTGTTTATGCTGCCTGGGAATGTTTTCTCCCCCTTCCTCCCCTTCTGCTTGCATTTCTTCTTAGTGTATGTTCACATGGCGTAATATGCATGAAATGCGCCCGCAATTATGGTAATTCCTAGCTTTCACATAGAGATATGAATTACGCCCGTCTTCCATGGCGTATAATAATCCGACCAGTATTTGCTCTGTGCTGTGGGGATATGCCCTAAGTGTTCCCCTACCTCCCTTGTGTTTGCACTGTCTTTTAGTGTCTGTACTGGATGGTAGTATGGGGGCGTGCTGAGCAGGTTTCAAGCTTGCTTGCTGAGAAGCAGGAGAGGTGTGGAATGAGAACTAGAGAACGGACGAGAACACCTCGACAGGTAGCATCACGTGCAGTGAGAAACCACCATTTTTCAAATTATTCCCGTCTTTAGGGCCATCAACACACAGCCAAGAGTGTGGAAGGCCTGCACATTCCCGGACCACCTCGTGCTGGCACCAGGCAAGGTGTTTGTGCGACAACTGGAGCAATCTCTTGCCCCTTGATCTGTAGACTTGCGCACATCCCTTGCCTGGCACACGTCATAAACCTGGTTGTGCAGAAATTTCTCAAGCACTACCCGGGTCTTGATTGTCTGCTGAATAAGGCTCGAGGTCTCAGCTCACTTTTCTGGCATTCGCACCCTGCTTCAGCACAACTGCCAGCGTTGCAGTGTGATCTGGGCCTCCCTGTCAACCATTTGATATGTGATGTGGCAGCACGCTGGAATTCCACCCTCCACATGCTCTAGCGATTGTGGCAGCAGCATAATCCCATTATGCAATATGAAATGTCGCATGGCCTGACCAGCATTGGTGCGGACCTTGGGGTGTTGACCCATAGAGAGTGGAGACAGGTGAAAGATCTCTGCACCATCCTTGACAGTTTTGAAGAGGTCACCAAAATAGTCAGCATGGCCATTCTGGATATATTTTTACTGGAACAAGCGTTAGACTCTCTGCATCAGCAGGTCCCAGCAATAATGGAGGAGGATGAGGAAGCAGACACAGAGGATGTAGAAGGCCAACTGTTTTGCAGTTCTACAGGTCTTCTTTAGGTGGTGGTACTAGGTCTAGAACAGGTGCAGGATGACAGTTCAGCTCACAGAATAGAGCATATGAGGCTAGCCAGGGCTCTGGAGACAGGATGAGGAAGTGGAGGAGGATGAGGAGGCAGGGGTGGACACCAACAGTACTGATTACCCTTCAGTGGTAAGAGGTTGGCACAGATTACAGGAGGGGGAAAGATCCCTTTGTGCCCTCGACCCCAAGGTTGAGAGATCTGGCAGCATCTACCAAAAAAGGGGAGGTGCTTGGATTCTACATTACCTGCAACATGATCCACAAATCAAGGCAATAAAAATGAACAGCAATTACCACCCTCCTTGATCCATGTTACAAGACAAAAGTGAGCAATTTCCTTCCACTAACAGAAATTGACAGTAGAATGCAGGATTTTGAGACAGTGCTCATTCACCAAATCGAGACACCTTTTGCATTCTGATGTCACAGTGGAACAATGTCAGCAATGCGGCAGCAGTAGAATGGCAAATAGGCGCAGCAAGCAGTGTGGCAGAACCCTACTGGGTGATATCAATTTTTACCACCTCACCACCGGCAAGGCAGGGCAGCATTCAGACACACAGAGACCATCGTAAGACCTTGGTCCATGACTACCTGCAGCTCAACATCGATGTTTTCGGACTTAGTCTGGACCCATTCAACTTCTGAGTGTCCAAACTGGATGAATGGCCTAGTTTTGACAACACGCCAGGGAAGTTTTACCCTGCCCAGAAAGCCCGTTTAACTTGGGGTATAACTGCCAAATGTATCCTTTTTCCCCTGAAAAAGTGGTTTTGCTTAAAACATCTAAAAAAATGAATCAAGTGTGATCTCTGACCATTTTTTTTTACCTTTGGGTTTCCGATGTTACTTTACTAAAAACTTTACACGCTTTTTGACAATGTAAAAAACACATTTAAAATACAAAATAATCTCATTCGTAGGTTTTCCCTTTCCCCGCTGCTTTTTACAAAAATTAATTCCACTGCTGCCCAAAAAGCTAATTTACAAATTTTTTTTTTTAAATAACACCCGTATGACCTTCATGTTCACTGCTACACCCCTTTTCTCCTTTTTCCTTGAAGGGCCCTTTCCCAAAAAAATTTTTTTTTTAAATGCCCAGACCTGTACCCCACAATGTACCAAGGGCCTGTTACCCCTGAACCCCCCCGATGTTCCCCCCTTGGGATGTTTCCCCCGTGCCATCAATGGATACTGCTAATGGTGGGAGCGAATCTAGTCCCGCCCGCAGAGGCTTTAAATTTAATTCTTGAGCCCCCTTTCAAAAAGGTTTAAATTTCCTTCCCGGCCCCCCCCCCCCCCCGTTTTCCCGGTCGCCATCATTCATTTTAAAACCGTTCAAGGGGGCCCCCTTCAGCCAAATCCCCAAAAGAATTTTTACCCTTAAATAAAACCTATTTTTTTAAAAATACCAATGGGCCCCTTTTTGATTTGGGCCCCTGACAGGAGAAAATTTCCTTTTACTGCCCTATTGGCCCCCTTTTCAATGCCGGGGGGGGTTTTCCCCTTTTTTTGTGTCCCCAAAGGGGGTTTTGGGGGCCCCCCCAGGGTGGAGGGCCCCCTAAACTGCTTCTATGCTGAACCCTTTATGCAACCACCTGCTTTCATCTGTCCTCATCCCTTTTAAATTAAACCCTTGAAAAAGGGTTTTAAATATTTTTTTGCCTCCAAATTTTTTTTTTTTCACTTTAGAGCCCCCTCTTCACTAAGTTGTTCCCCGTAACCCCGTTTTTCTCTTCTGGAAAAAGTTAATTTACAGCTTCTCCCCAAACCCGAAAAGGTATAAAAAAATTAACCCCCAAACATCGTCTCCCATTTACTTTAATGGGGGTTTGGGTTCAAATTGCCAAAGAGCCCAACACCAAACTGTTTCAAAGCTCAACTCGAACGCAAAAAATTTTTTGTTCACTCATTTCTAATGGGCACCGTTTCTGCCGCCGGGAAAAAGGGGGGGCCCCCGATTACCCCTGTCCACCACCAAAAAAATTTCCCCCAAAGGAAGTCCTGGGCGGGTGAAACCTGTTTTCCCCCTCATGGGGGGCCCGGGAGGGGTTTTCGTCACTTACCTGGGAGGGTGGCAGCAAAAATGCACTAAGGGGAAAAAGACAAGATAGTGGAGGAGTGTGATGGGAATTTTTTCTGCTAGAAAACTTTGGGCCTTTTGGGATCATGTGGATGTTACTGGGACACGTACCACTGACCTCCACATTGTACCATCCTTCGAATGAAAGAGTCCTCGCCAAGATCCAGGATCTGCTGGTCACATCTTGATGATTGCAAAAACCCCTTTAAGTCGGACGACAATTCCCAAATACTAAAAAAGTCTTCCTCCTAGGGAACAATGCCGTATGGGCTCTACCTCTCGGAATCAAAGGCGCTCTATACCATCATCCTCTCCTTCTAAAAATCCTAAAGTGTTGACCTGAAACCCCCAGGTTGCTTTTTTTGGTTTTTTTTAATAGGGGTTTTTTAAAAAGGGGTTTTTTAAAATTTTTATTATTTAAATAAGAAGAAAAAACAAAGGGGGGGCACAAATGAATTTGTAAAAATTGCGGTAGATTAAAAATGGGTAAATGTGCTTACCTTCGAGGTTTTTTATTGGGAAACTCTCTATGCCTTGGGGGCTTTGGTGCCTACCCCCGGGGCCCCCTGGGTTTTTTTTCCGGTTAGGAAGGGGTTTGGAAAAAATAAAGGGGGGGGTTTTCCCCCCCCCCCTTTTTTTAAAAAATGTTTTTTTTGGGGGGGGTGAAAACATTCCCCCCCCCCCACCCCCCCCCCCCCCCCAAAAAAAGCCCATTTGGAAAAGGGGGGTTTTTTTTTTTTTAAAAGGGGGGGGGTGGTTTTTTTTCACCCCCCCCCCCCCCCCCAAAAAAAAAAAAAAAAAAAGTTAGGTATTGCTTTTGTTAGGATATAGCCAAGGCATTTTTATAATCAAATCGTTTACGTTATTATTATTATTATTATCATTTATTTTAGAGCGCCCTTGACTCCAGGGCGCTGTACATTTCAGGCGGGTACATAAAATTGGTCAAACAATTAGAAAGTGACAATAAGTGACTAACAACTGGTACAGAGGGAGAGGTCCCTCCATGAGCTACAATCTACAGGAAGGGAGTACAGAAGGTGAGGGGCAGACATGTTTGTGGGGTGGAGCAGTGAAAAACACGGTTTAATTTTGGGTTATAGACAATCCTAAGAGGTAGGTTTTTCAGGTTACGTTTGAGGCTAGCGAGAGGGGGGGGAGAGTCTGATGTGTTGGGGCAGTGAGTTCCAGAATGTGGGGAAGCACGAGAGAAGTTTTGGAGACGGTTATGTGAGGAGGTGATAAGAGGAGAGCAGAGGAGAAGGTCCTGTGAGGAGCGGAGGTTGCGTGTGGGGAGGTATTTAGAGATTAAGGTAGAGATGTATGGAGGGGAGAGGTTATGGAGAGCCTTGTAGGTCAAAGTTGCTAGCTTGAACTGGATTCGCTGGGCAAGGGGTACCCAAAGTGAAGGATAGGCAGAGAGGAGAGGCAGGGGAGTAGCGAGGAGAGAGGTGAATCAGATGGGCAGCAGAGTTAAGGAGGTTTGGAGGGGAGCGAAAAGTGCTAGATGGGGGGACACAGAGAAGAATTTTTGCAGTAGTCTAGGCGTGAGAGGGACGAGGGCATGGACCAGCATTTTTTGTGCTTTCAGAGTTAAGAAATGAGCGGATTCGGGAGATTTTTTTTAGGTGGAGGTGACGGGCAGAGGTGAGGGTTTGGATATGGGGTTTGAAGGACAGTTTGGGAGTCAAAGGTTATCCCAAGGCAGCGGACTTGTGGAGCTGGTGAGAGAGTGTAGCCATTGACAGTGATAGAGGAGTTTCGGGTGGGGGGATAGAGTGGGATGGTGGGAAGATAATAAATTCAGTTTTCTCCACATTTAGTTTTAGGAGACGGGAGGAGAAGAAGGAGGATATGGATGAAAGACAGGGATCCGGGAGAGAAGAGAGGTGACATCTGGGCCAAAGATGTAGAGTTGGGTGGTAGATTTGGTGCAGGAGGGGATGGTGGAGTGGTGATGGAGAAGAAGGTGAGCAAGTTGTGGTCAGAGATAGGGAGAGAAGAGTTTGAGAGGTTAGATAGAGGGCAGAGGTGGGTGAAGATGAGGTCCAGTGTGTGTCCATCTTTATGAGTGGTTCTAGAGGTCCACTGGGAGAGGCCAAAGGAAGAGGAGAGTGACAGGAGTTTGTTAGTTGTGGAGTGAGGTGTATCGATTGGAATGTTAAAATCTCCCATGATAATAGTGGGGATGTCAGTGGAAAGAAAGTGGAGGAGCCAGGAGGCAAAGTGGTCAAGGAAGGTGGTGGCAGGACCCCGGGGGTCGGTAGACAACAACCACTTGGAGGTTGGAGGGGGCGTAGATGCGGACAGAGTGCACCTCAAAGGAGGGGAGAGAGAGGGAAGGTAGTGGTGGAATGGGGACAATGGAGCAGGTGTCTGACAGAAAAGGCCGACCCCCTCCGCCATTTTTACTGCCGGGGGCGGGGGGGGGGGGGGGGGTAAACTGGAGCCCACTGTAGGAGAGTGCAGCAGGGGAAGTTGTGTCAGCCAGGTTTCTGTTAATCCAAGGAAGGTTAGGTTGCGTGAGATGAAGAAATCGTGGATGAAGGGAAGCTTGGTGCACACAGAACGTGCATTCCAAAGAGCTCCAGACATGGGATTAGGTACTGCAGGGGTGAGGGGGATGGGTTTGAGGTTTATGCGGTTGATGGAGTGTGTGCTGCTTGGTCTGTAAGAGATGCCTGAAACCACAGTGATCTCTGATGTTAGATCATATACTAATCCTCTTGGCCCTCAGTTATTTGTTATTTACTTTCTTCTGGAAGGTTATAAATCAGGTTGTTATTGAGACCCTGTCTTGGGATTTTTTCTCCCTTCTGTTGTGCGAGATGTAATTTATAATGTCTATTTTTCTAAGTTGCCGGTTAACGTTCATATCTTCTTTTATATACTGAGGTCCTGTCTTCTGACTCCCATGTACTATCATTACCCTCAAGTAGGTGAAACTCCTGCTCTTAATTTATTCAGATAAGCAGAACTTCTGCTTCACATTTATAACCATTTGAGTCGGATTGCAGGCTCCTACTGCCCGCTTTTTGATCCCTTCTTTTATTTTTTTTATTTTTATTTTTTTCTTTTCCAGGTTGGCTCGGTCTTGCAGAATCTACCTATGTTTTGCTTAAAGTGATACCAGATGCTTCTGCCCTGGTTATCTCAATAGCGGACCTCCATGTAGCCTCGTTCAACGTGAAAAACCTGAATTCCCCCAAAAAATACATTGCCATAAGGTACACATCCTGTGCTTTCAGGAAACTCATTTTAAGTTAGGTTTCTTCCCAACCATTAAACACAAACAATATACTTCTTCTCATTTTGCCAATTTTCCCTGTTCCACGTCCTGGAGGTGTGGCCATTGCTATTCGCTCTCTTGTGAAACAGGTTCTTAGTTGTACTATTGATCCAGAAGCGAACTACCTTATTTTAGTTTTGTCAATCAGTGGACAAGTATTTGCCATTAGAAATGCATATGCACCGAATGTGGACCGAGCAAATTTTTTGAGAATCTTGTTGACACCTCTCTTTCTATAGTCCAGGGGACTGTATTGCTCTGTCATGATTTTAATGTGATCTTAGACCCTGAAACAGAATTGAATATAAGTTTGATAGTTTGATAATCATTTTAATTTATGGTCCCTTTTGGTCTTCTTAAATTAAATCTTTGTGTAATATTTGTATGAATTTTGACTAGGAAAAAATTTTCATTCCATAAAGTATTCTAATCTTTGAATAGATCCAGTGATTGTTATGTTTGAAGTCCGTGGAGACAGAGAGGTTGCTAAGAAAGGATATCCACATCAGACCCGCCCCTGGATAATTCATCACGGAAAGCGGCCCTCTCTTATTCTGTTAATAAAAGGGTCAAGAGGGCGTTCCTTGAGCTCCAACTATGAGACTCTTGGAGGCTCCAACAGCCTTCTGATAAAGACTATACTTTTTATTCACCCCTACGTGGTTCTTACAGCTGACTGGACTGTTATGATCCAGCACTTGGCTCTCTCAGAGATATCATCCACTTCAATCAGAAATATTCTATACCCCATTTTTTTGCAGGGACTTGGAATTGGAAATTGAATGAATCCCTTTTTCTTGACCCCCTATGTGTAACAGAGATTACCGTATATACTCGAGTATAAGCCGAGTTTTTCAGCAGCTTATACTCGAGTCACTGTTGGCACTCGGGCGCTGCGACGGCCCGTGCGCCGGCAGGGACACTTCTGCTACATGAGACTCCTTCGGGAACGCAGATAGCAGAATCCCGAGTAAGCTAACAGCAACGGGCACTGCCGTGGCCCGTGCGCTGTCGGTGATCTCTTACCCTATATGTGACTCCTCCGGAGCGCATGCAGGTAAAGAGATACCAAAGCGGAGCAGAGAGCGAGCGCTCCCTGCTCCACAGTGGACTCCGGACGGGCGCAAGCAGACTTGCGGCCGTCCGGGGTTTCCGGCACAGGCAGCGTGTGTCATCACGCTGCGTACGGCCTGATGACATCACCCTGCCTGTGCCGAGAAGACGGAGGAGAGCACCCGGGAGGCCGGACCGCGAGAAGGCGGAGTGGCGAGGAAGTGAGGTAAGTGTTTGTATTTGTTTTTGTTTTTTTATAATCTGCCTATTACCTGCCTATTCCTGCCTTTAGGGACATATACCTGCCTATACCCTACCTAGAAGGACATATACCTGCCTATTCCTGCCTTTAGGGACATATACCTGTCTATACCCTACCTAGAAAGAAATATACCTGCCTATTCCTGCCTTTAGGGACATATACCTGTCTATACCCGAACTAGAAGGACATATACCTGCATATCCCTGCCTTTAGGGACATATACCTGCCTACACCCTGCCTAGAGGGACACATACCTGCCTATTCCTGTCTTTAGGGACATATTACCTGCCTATACCTTACCTAGAAGGACATATACCTGCCTATACCCTTCATATAAGGACATATTACCTGCCTATACCCTACCTATAAGGACATATACCTGCCTATAACCTTCATATAAGGACATATACCTGCCTATACCCTACCTATAATAACATATACTTGCCTATAACCTGCCTATTCATGCCTTTTGGGGGACATTAACCTGCCTATTACCTACCTATAAGGACATATTACCTGCCTATAACCTGCCTATTCCTTTCCTATAAGGAAATTTTACTGCCCATAACTGCTTTTGGGGGACATATAAAATTTGCCTATTTTGGACATATACCTGCAAAAAAGATTTT
>JAODAL010065812.1:0-18046 GCA_025379985.1 Phyllomedusa bahiana
GCGCCCCAATCATTACGGTAATCACAGTTTTCATAAGAACTAGGATTCCTCCTCCCCCCGCTTACAATACATCGTATTGTAGGCGCGGGGAGATAATTGACATGTCTTTTATTATTACCGCCGCGATAATGACGTCTATGGGCCAAGGGGTTGCCACCCCCCCCCCCCCCCCCCCCATGGGGGGAATACGCCTGTTGGGTGCGGCTCCCGAACATCTGGGTTAATTGGGGGCATGTAGCCCCCATTTAACCGTGGAACAGCCCCAAAAGGAGTCCGGGGGTGGCCCATCAGGTTTAAACAGCACCTGTATCACCACGTACCGGGAAGGCTGACAATCGCTGATAACCCGCCTACGGGATCCTTAACCCAGAATAACGGGATTTAAATAATAAAATACAACATTACTGTATCTTTCCCCACTTATATATATCAATCGCCACTCCCCTGCTCTCTAATATGGGCGCAGATCAACAGATTTTTAAATGTGCGGGTTCCCTTTCAGAATAGTCACACCAAGCACTCGGGCCCCAGAAGATCAAAACTGAATAACTTCAATTATTTTTTTTTAATGGAAATTGAGGCCATGGGTTCAAAAAAGGAAGCATATTACTTGTTTTGATGGGGAATGTGGGATAGCCATGCTGTAATCACGGGTGTAAAACGCGGCCCTCCACTGTTGGAAACTACAACTCCCTCATGCATTTGTTTACTATAACATGGGGAGATGGATTGATTTTCCCCAAAAGCTGGAGGGGCCCCATTTGACACCCGTGTAGATTATGCCTGAGAAAAGGGGAAAACCTTTTTTTGACTGCGTGAAAAACATTGCTACAAAGTGGAAAAACCCCGCGAAAACCTTTAAATTTTGCTGCTGCGGATTCCACAACGGAGGTTTCAGGCTGAAGAACCTGTCATGTGAACGTGCTCGTAAAGAGTATTTCCATTTGTAAAGTGGTGGTATATTATATACAGATTCCCCCAAAAAAATTCGACCCCCAAGGTTTTTCCATTCCTGTATACTATAACTACTACCCCCCTTCAGGTCTAAACACAAGTACTAATTAAATGGCTGCAGATAAGTACATGTGTTTAACATGCGAAGTGTGGCATTCTGGTACGTGTAGTTCCACAGCAGCTGCTAGACCAAAAAGTGCCACAAACTTTTTATTGAAAACAGAAAAGTATCTAAATTTTTTTACAATAACATAAACAGGGCTGTCTGAACACCATTAAGGGCTCCTGGGTAAAGCAGTGCACTGGGCTCTGGCTGTAGGCCATGCCACCCTAGGGCAGGTCCACCATTAGGCAGATAGGTAAGCCACCAGTATCAAGGTAGGAGCACTGATAGGTAAAGCCCCAGGTACTGTAGGTAAGCAGACAATGCCCCAGGTGGGCAGGTAGTAGCATTGCATGCTATATGCTGCAGCTGATAATGCGTGCCACCAGACTCTTTTGCTCCAGATGTGACCAGAAAAGGATCAACCTGAGCTGAAGCATTGTACATATATCTGGACTTGACGGTTGCACCCTGGAGTACCCCGGACCACCGGCTAAGCAGAGGAACAACGACATAGATGCAGTCACATGAACAGTCCGAGAATGAGCAATGCTGCCGTATATGGAAAACACAGGAACGGCAAATCGCCACTGCAGCCCCCTCATTCTCGGGGTCAGTGGGGATCCTAGTCAGTCCCCCATTTAAGTGAAAACACATTTGAGTGATTTGTCCCCAGTTTACAAAATAGAACTACCCCTTTTGGTAGAGTCAGGGTGTCAACCATTTCTTAGATCTATGTCCAGAAGAGCGAGCGGAGAACTAATAAGGCGCCAGGTGTATGAGGGCCCTATTCATGGGAGCCACATGGTCTACTTTTGACAAGCATGGTTTTGCCGCTTAGAGCCCAATGCCCCATAGGCCCTGGCATCACATTCAATATCCAGCTATACAGGAGTTTTCTCCCATCACATAAGACTTGGTTGTCAGACAGCTTTCCTTAAAACATGTATAACAAGAATGGCTGAACAGAGCATAATAGAAAAGGAAAATTTAGGGGGGTCTTCCCACCACAGAGTTTGATGAAATATTGATAGGATATGCCAACAAATTCTGATAGGTGCAGGTCCGATGTCTGGGACCTGCACCTATCTCAGGAACAGGCCCTGAAAGTATTGTCTCAGAATGGAGAACACAGTGCTCCCCTGTACTGGGAACTCCTATAAGAACAGAATGGAGAACACAGCTCTCCCCTGTACTGGGAACCCCCATAGAACAGAATGGAGAACACAGCGCTCCCCTGTACTTGGAACTCCTATAAGAACGGGAAAGGAGGGAAAACAGCGCTCCCCTGTACTGGGAACTCCATAAGATCAGAATGGGGAACACAGCCTCCCCTGTACTGGAACCCCCATAGAACAGAATGGAGAACACAGCGCTCCCCTGGGACTTGGAACTCCCATAAACAGAATGGAGAACACAGTGCTCCCCTGTACTGGGAACTCCCATAGAACAAATGGAGACACAGCGCTCCCCTGTACTGGAACTCCCATAAAAAACAGATGGGAACACAGTGCTCCCCTTACTGGAACTCCCATAGAACTGAATGGAGAACACAGCGCTTCCCCTGTACTGGGAACTCCCATAGAACAGAAGGAGAACACAGCGCTCCCCGAAATAGGAACTCCCATAAAAGAATGGAGAACACAAGGGCCTCCCCTGTACTGGGAACTCCCATACAACAGAATGGAGAGAACACAGTGCTCCCTGTACTGGGAACTCTCTATAGAACTGAATGGAGAACACAGCGCTCCCCTGTACTGGGAAACTCCCATAAGAACAGAATTGAGAACACAGCGCTCCCCTGTACTAGGAACTCCCATAGAACAGAATGGAGAACACACCGCTCCCCTGTACTGGGAACTTCTATAAAGCAGTAAAGAACACACTGCTCCCCTGTACTGGGAACTCACATAGAACAGACTAAAGAACACACTGCTCCCCCCCCCCCGTACTGGTAACTCAATAGAAAAATGGGGAGAACACAGGCTTCCCTGACTGGGAACTTCCATAGAACAGGATGGAGAACACGTGCTCCCCTGTACTGGAATCCCATAAACAGAATGGGGGAACACAGCGCTTTCCTGTACTTTGGGGAATCCATAGAAAAAGAATGCGAACACAACGCTTTCCCCTGTACTGGAACTCCATAGATGAAAATGAAAACCAGCGCTCCCCCCGTACTGGGGAAACCCCTAAACAAATGGGGAACACAGCGCTCCCCTGTACTGGGAACTCCATAGAACAGAATGGGGAAAACAGCGCTCCTCTTTACTGGGAACTCCCTTTAGAACAGAATAAAGAACACAGCGCTCTCCTGTACTGGGAACACCCATAGAACAAAATGGAGAACACAGCGCTCCCCTGTACTGGGAACTCCCATAGAATGGAATAGAGAACACAGTGCTCCCCTGTACTAGGAACTCCCATAGAACAGAATGGAGAACACGGCGCTCCCCTGCACTGGGAACTTCCCTTAAAACCAGAATGGAGAACACAGTCTTCCCTGTACTTGGAACTCCCATAGAACAGAATGGGGGAAACACAGCGCCCCCCTGTACTGGAACTCCCATAGAAGAAAATGGAGAAACAGCGCTCCCCTGTACTGGGAACCCCCATAGAACAGAATGGAGAACACAGTGCTCCCCTGTACTGGGAACTCCCATAGAACAGAATGAAGAGTCGTGCGCAAGTGTGACCTGCTCTCCTTTCTGAGATGATACTTTCAGGGACTGTTCCCGAGATGGTGGGACCCAGACTTTGATGGCATATTATATCACTATACCAAGAAAGTACATGGTGGGAACACTGCTTTAAGGGAAAAATGTCCTTTAAAGAGGTTTCCGCTGTGAACGGTCTCTTCTTGTTAGGACGGTCCCGTGACAATAATCGTATCACACGATATCTTTCTTGGTGTCCTGAGTGATCTTATAATCTGTGGTGGGACCTAGCAACAAATATCAATTTTCCCTTCAATGCCAACAGAGGTCAAGTTAGTCTTTACACCACAGCCATGAAAATCAATGAGCTGCCAGGTCCTCCAGAAAGAGAAAGATGCCCTCTATATCCATTTGGTTTTTTAGCTGATAGATGAGGGTCCTGAGTGAGGAACCCAGAATTCCCTAGTAGAGTATTTGAGGATAGCTTTGTAGAGCAGACAGCTAGTATCTCACCTTTGCAGACCTGCAGCTCAGCCTTGCACGACACCTCTCCTGCCACGTTGCGGGCCGTGCAGGTGTACACCCCCGAGTCTTCAGGTGTTGCATTCAGGATAACCAAGGAGCACTCAGTGTCATCATACACAAAATTAAAGTGTCCACTTTCCACCAAGAGCTCTCCGTCCTGAAGAAGAGGAATAAGTGATCATTTGGAGGTATACAGCTATGAGCATGAAGATGAGAGGTCAGGGAGGCGAGGACGCACCTTGTACCACATTATATCCGGCACTGGTTTTCCTTCCACGACAACTACAAACCGAGCAGTTTCTCCAGCCCTGATCTCTATGTCTTCCATGATAGACTCAAAGCGAGGAGACTCTGAGGAGAAGACACAGGGTACACTGCACTGCAGAACAGGAAAAAGCTGAAGAGCATCTTCAGTATCTATGGCCCAAGTGATTGCATACGTCCAAAGATTATAGAGCCCCTGCTGTGGCCTAAATATCAATGTACAGATTTGGGCATAACTGCTTAAGCTCCACTCTATTTTGAGGTCTGTTTTACAGGACAATCCCTTAAAGGGGTTTTGGCACGAAGCAGAATTGACGTGGGAAGTTTGAAAATTAAAATAATAAACATTTTCACCATTCATTATTATTAAGAATTCTGCACCGTTTTTGTTTTAGCTGCTCCCTTAGTGATCCATTGTTTACAGCTCGTCTCCAAGGGATATGACCAGAGCTGAGAGCTCCTCAGTCCTGGTCGCACATGTTCAAACATCACCTTTCTTCTCAGGTAGCTACTGAGTGTTCATCCCCAGGTGCTGTCACTCTACTCTAGTAATAAGTCAAACCGTGCAAATAAAAAAAAGAACCCTCAATGAGCTATGTGCATTGATAAAGAGAAATAAAATTCACAGGTTAAGTTCCTGCAGGGATTTGAACCTAGGACCCTTGTGCTGTGAAGCAAAAATGTTACCTCTGAGCTACAGTGTAGCTACTTACAATTCTATAAATAAATAGACCTTTTTTTGGACTACAGAGAGGAAAGGCCTGGTGATGTCATCCTGCTGGGTCACATGATCTGCAATTCAAACAAATCACACACGCCCCCTTCTGAGCACACAGAGCTGTAGAGCTGGATGCAGGAGGGATTAAATGAGATTGTGGCAAAACCCCTTTAAAACCCAGAACAGTTGAGACACACACTATGTAGCTGGAGTCATAACTCCCCAATATGGCGGCAAAACGGACTTTTTCCTTCCCAACTAAAATAAATCTACTGCGTTGCTCAGCAAATGTATCAGAGCAGCGAAGGTCACCTCTATGACCTGGAGCAATTTGGAGGGTAAAGCAAATTCTTGGCAGCTGCACTCTCTGGTCTATCAGCACCTGCTGCAGGGAAGTGGATTTCCCCGCAGCCGATTACCAAAGTCGTTCCCACTGATGACTGGAGCAATTGTGGTAATAGAAATTGACATTATGCATGCTTTTACAGGGAGCGTTTTTTGGTGCATTTTTAACGCTTTTTTTTTTTTTTTTCAGAAATGCACAGCAATTAATGCTTTGCATTTCTGGAAAAAAAAGGCACCAAAAAACACGCCAAAAAATGTGTCAAAAAACGCACCCAAAGCACTCCTTGTGAAAGTACCCTATAACTCCTTAAATTTGGCATTAATGGCACCTGATTGGTGCTAGTTTGGATTATCAAATAATCTGGATTATTGGAAGGTGAAAATATAACGCTATATAAAAGAATAAAATAAATAAATTCGATAAATTCTAACTTAAAACATAACATTATCATTCAATTCTAAATTGGAAATTCTTGATTATCGAATACTGGATTAGAGGAAATTTTTGTATTAACTGCTGATAATAATAGAAATCTTTATCGTATTTTTTTCTGGTCACTATTCATGGCAGTCGAGGGGATGTTCCGATCTCGCACTTCGACTGTATATCAATAGAATATTAGTGAATATTAGTATATATACTTATCATACTTCTATATTGGTTCAGCATAGCAGCATAGTAAGGGCATGTTCCCACGGCAGATTTTTCAGCCGGATTTACAGACGGTTTTCGGTTTTGAAAGCCGTCTGTAAACCGCCTGTCAGACTTTAACACGGACCTTAGTGGAAAATACATGCAGCGCTCCCCACTGCACGGGTTTTCCGCCGGGTGGTTTTTTACACCGCTGACGATCCGAAAAACATTGAGCATGTTCTTTCTTCTGGCGGAACATGAACATGTGGGTGCGAAGGGGAAGGGCTTGAATCCGCAAACTGCAGAGAAAAGCCGCCCCCCTGCGTGCCAAAAACAGAGCAGCGATATTTGTCCCTAAGGGATCCTGTTATCACTCATCCAAGTACAACATATATCTATATGCCGCATCAATAACGCCCCACTGCTTTATCTTAGTATTCAGCAACAATTATTTTACCGTTTGATATATAAGTCACTTCTTTGAGAAATTCACGGCACACCAACAAAGTTGCTTTAGTTTCAAAGATTTAATTAAATAGATATAGTAGACATTTCTCCAGTAGGATATGCATTGGGTATATCAAAGAAAATTGTGTATTCCAGATTATAGAAGAGAACGTTTTCGGCTCAACCGAACTTTTATCAGTCAAAAATCTGGATAGTGTATAGAGAAAGATAGGGGTATAAGGAGAAAGTCATATATAAGACAAAAAAGTTCTTATCTTTAGGGAGAGCTGAGGCCTCTCCTCGAAAGTCTTCATCACATTTGGGAACACCCTACATTTCGCAGGAAACAAGCTTCTCCGAAATGTAGTCGTTGTGTGTTCCCAAATGTGAGGAAGACTTTTTCCAGGAGAGGTCTCAGCTCACCATAAAGATAAGAACATATTTGTCTAATACATGTCAATTGGATAAAGACTCATGCATAAGAAAATAAAAGGTCTTATAAGCAATTTTCAGTGACTAATCATGAAAAATAGGAATATGCTGTGAATTATATATGAAACAGTAATATAATTGTTACTGAATACTAAGATAAAGGAGTGGAGTGTTACTGATGCGGCATACTGATATAGGATATGCCCTCAACGTGTGATAGGTGCAGGTACCAGAGCTGCTACCTTGAGAACGGACATCCAAAAACCTTGCATTTGCGCACGACTCTCCTTTCTGTTCTAGGGTAGTTCTCAGTATAGGTGAATGGTGAATTCGGCTGTAGTCAGAACTCCCATAGAACAGAATGGGGAGTCATACACAAGCGCAACCCCAGACTATCGTGGGCCCATTCCTGAGATAGGCTCGTTCCCTAGATTAAGAACCTTCCCCTATCACACTTTGATGGCATATCCAATCGATGTGCCATCAAGTGCAAGATGGGAACACCGATTTAACCCCAATTGTAAAGAATTTTTAATTTTGGGCAGCATAAATATTATGATACTATTTGCCCATGAGCTAATTGTTCCAATTGTAGCAAAACTTTTTTTTGCAATTTTAAAAAATATTTCCACATCTGCACAAATTTTGTATTGCTTGAAAAAAATCAAAATAATAATAATAAAAGTTTATTGCAAACACTTTATTACAGGCCAAAGTTTCTCTATGGAAACACAGTCTACAAGAAATCCCCGTGAAATTTGATACAGTCGTACTGTTTTCCATCCTTCCCCTATCAACTATACAGCTCTGGAAAAAATTAAGGGACCACTGCAAAATTTTCAGTTTCTCCGATTTTTCTCTTCTATGGTAAATTTTTGGAGAAAAATGTACATTGTTATTTTATTATATAAACTACTGACAACATGTGTCCGAAATTCAAAGCAAAATTTTTTTTATTTATTTGCAGGAAGTGAGAATTCTTCAAAATAATAAAAAGTGCAGCAGCAGGGCTGTCAGACCTCGAATCATGTAAAAGAAAGCAAGTTCATATTTAGTTAGAAACAATAATTCTAATGTTTTAAGTCAGTAAGATTTTAGAAATCAATATTTGGTGGAATAACCATGATTTTTTCATTCAAATTCCTTTTGGCCTATTCCTAGCACTTGTTTTGCCATCCAGCTCGTCCTATTGCAAGAGGAGTGTGAAGACCACCGCAGGGTTTTTTATACTTTCCTTCATTAAATAGGATTTTGTTCAGGTGATCACCTAATCAGAAGCACATTAAGTAGACTGAGGTGGACTTTGGTTGGAATTCAACTGACACTGGAATGGAACGGCTGTCAGACATGTAGAGAGGCGGATTTCTAGAAAACTGTGCAGTGGTCTCTTAATTTTTTCCAGAGCTGTATGTTCAGAAGAAGGGGAGAGATGGAAGGGAGTATAACTGACTTGCAGTTCGTAACCATGATGACACATAGGTCAGTATAGAAGCTGTATACAAAAACGGTAAGAGAATTTTATTGAATGTTATCTGCAAAGTTTTTCTGATCACGGCCACATATACATTGCGACATCCTGTTATGGTACCTGCCATCTCTATGCTAATGGTGCATTTGTCAGCTCCATACTGGTTCCTTGCTTCAAAAACCAACTGTCCGAGATCTGACTTCTTAGGACTGAAGATGGTGAGTGAGTGCTGGTCATCATCTGGCATACTCATCTCACACACGCCATCCACGCTGCGCAGAATTGTGCCTGCTCTAGAGAGAAGGACTTGTGTTTATAAGAGTGCGTGAACCAATGTATCAAAATACAAAAATAATTTTCAACCATAAGGAAAAAAAACTGCCTGAAAAATGCAATGTAAGTCAAGATGTTATTTTTGAGGGAGTCTTAGGACGTGACAGATCTGCTTGTGATATTTGGACTCATCAGTAAAGAGCTGAGAATACTGTGCCACTGCACTACTGAATTCCCTGGAACAAAAAAAGTCATCAAATAATGGTGCCTGAAGAAATACTCCTTTTCTAAGTCAAAGTGTAACTCTGGGATAAGTCTCAAAACATGGCTGATCTGTTCCTGACTTTTTGGGCTCATCAGCAAAGAGTTGAGAATACTGTGCAAATGCACTACTGAATTACCTGGTACAACAACGTCATCATACAAAGGGTGCCTGAAGAAATCCTCCTTCTCTAAGTCAAAGTATGATACTGGAAGGAGTCTCAAAACATGGCTGATCTGTTCCTGACTGTTTGGAGTCATCAGCAAAGACCTGAGAATACTGTGCAAATGCACTACTGAATTCCCTGATACAACAATGTTAACATACAATGGTGCCTTCTCTAAGTCAAAGTGTGACTCTGGAAGGAGTCTCAAAAAATGGCTGATCTGTTCCTGACTTTTTGGGCTCATCAGCAAAGACCTGAGAATACTGTGCAAATGCACTACTGAATTCCCTGGTACAACAATGTTATCATACAATGGTGCCTTCTCTAAGTCAAAGTGTGACTCTGTAAGGAGTCTCAAAAAATGGCTGATCTGTTCCTGACTTTTTGGGCTCATGAGCAAAGACCTGAGAATACTGTGCCACGGCACTACTGACATATCTGGTACAACAATGTCATCATACAACATTGCCTGATGAAATACCCCTCCTCCACATCAAATTGTGACTCTGGAAGGAGTCCTAAAACATGACAGATTTGATACTGCCTTTTAGAACTCATCAGCAAAGAGCTAACAAAGCTAAAAATACTGTGGCACTGCAATGCTGACTCCCCTGGTAAAATGATGACATGAGACGAAGGTGCCTGACAAAATGCCTCTTCTCTAAGTCAATGAGTGACTTTGGAAGAAGTCTGAAAACGTGAAAGATCTGTTCCTGGCTATTAAGACTCATCAGCTAAGAGCTGAGGATACAATGGCCCTAAACTACTGACTTCCCTGGTACAACAATGACATTAGACAGTGGTGTCTGAATAAATACCCCTTTTCTAAGTCAAAATGTGACTCTAAAAGGACTCCTAGAACTTGGCAGAGTTGATCCTGCCTTTTAGGACTCATCAGCAAAAAGCTAACAATACTGTGGCACTGCAGTACTGACTATGCTGGTAGAATGATGGCATGGGGCCTGGAAAATACCTCTTCTTCAAGTCAAAGTATGACTCTGGAAGGAGTTTAAAGACATGAAAGGTCTATTCCTGACTATTCAGAGACTCATTAGCAAAGAGCCAGATATTGTGGTACTACACTGCTTGTTTCCCTACTACAACAATGACAATAGTGCCTGAAAAAATATTCCTTCTATTCACATATCTTTAATCCATCTCAGTTTCTCACTTCAAAAGGAGTCTTAATACACAACAGATCTGTTCCTGCTCTTAAGACCTCATCAGCACACAACAGGAAATAACACTGGCTTTCCTTAAAGGGGCTGTCTCACTTCAGACAATGATGGCATCTCGCTAGGATAAGCCATTATTGTCCTGTGGGATCCGCATCTATCTCTTAAACGAGCTCCGAAACCTCTCCTTTCAGTACAGTCGGGACTCTCCCATAGACATACCAAAAACAAAATATGGTCAGCACATGCACTGACTATATAGGTGCACGCTGCTGTGGTAGCCAAAAGCAATTCAAACACAACACAATATCGGCAGCACTCCACTAAAAACAGTCAAAGGGGACATAGGAATTTTTGGGAAAAGCATTTCTGCTAAATTAATGAAACTTTTGAGGTTCTTAGGGCCACATGTCAGATAAGAGGCGCCTCCACTCCAGTTTCAAGGCGCATTAAATTAGTGTATAGTGCGCCTGAATGAACGAATAGGTGCATAGCATATCATTTCTAGCATATGGGATGTGCCTAAATGTGTCATGCCTGGTGTAAAATGCGCCTGGTTTTGGTGTAGGACAGTTCATTTTTATAGAGAATAGGGTGTCAACAGTTTTTGGGTGCAAAATACACCAAAGAATTGGTGCAGCCCTAATGGAACATGTCGACCTTAGTGCACATTTTTGATCAAAACTGTAAAAGCCCATCTACCAATGGCAAGGTGACCTCAATGCAGATGGGAGCCTACTCTACATGTTACCTCTCTTGGTGTTTGTTCAGACCTCCACATTTCAGGGAGAGAAGATTCCAGCTACAACCTGATGTGATTGGATGTGCTGACCATATTTTGTTTTTTGACTGTTTGACTGGGGTAGTGGCTGTTCCCATCTTGGTTTTTGCACTCCACCCATCTGCACAGGTTTTTGAATCAGATCAGGTTATAGCTGGAATCTTCTCTCCCTGAAAGGTGGAGGCCTGAACAGACACCAAGAGAGGTAACACATAGAGTAGGTTCAAATCTGGATTGGGGTTGCCTTGCCATTGGTAGATGGGCTTTACAGTTTTGATCAAAAATGCGCACTAAGAACCTCAACATTTTCATATATTCCAAAGTAGCAGATATGCTTTTCCCAAAAATTCCTATGTCCCCTTTGACTGTTTTTTAGTACTTTTGGAGTGCTGCTGATATTGCGTTGTCTCCCATAGACATAATTGGGAGTTCCGAGTTTAGCTTAGCAGTAATCATAACTCCGACCACATCTACGTTCAAAACAGAGAGGTTTCAGGGCTCGTTAAGAAGATAGGTGTGGGTCCCAGAGGTGGGAACTGCCAGCGCCGTCTTAACAGCATTATGGGCCCATGGGCAGAGCACTGCAGTGGTCCCTGCCGAAATACATGACATCACACTAGGTCATGCTTCTAGCCACCCCCAAGCACACCCATGTTATCACACCACTTATGTCTATACACCAGCAGCCTGCAGTCTACAAGACTATTTGGCAGGGCAGGGGGCCTTTGGCTCCCTTCTCCACCATGGTTTTTAACTGTTTGCGCACCTTAAACACACACAAATCGTTAAATAAGCAAAGCCACCAATGGACCCAGGGTATGTTTCTTGTATTCCCGTATACTTGTGGGACCACTGGGCAAATGGAAATGATAGCCCTGAGACCCGCACCTATCCGACAATGACTGCATATCATAGCGATATGTCATCATCGTCTGAAATGAGACAACCCCTTTAAGACAATTAAAATAGGAAGTATGATATTTTCTGTTTCACCACCCTATGACCCCTGAGTGATTGGTTAAGGACCCCAAGATCATAATACAGAGAAGACAAATCATAGCAATAATTAGCAGGGGAATTGCTAAGGAAGGGGGTAGAGTTAACAGTGATGCATGACAGGATCCAAAACAGATTTTGCACTGGGGCCCATGAGATTGAGGTTGCAGTGAAGCTCATGTATAGCTCTGTGCTGTAGCAGTTGTTACCTCCTCCAGGTGACTATGGCATCTACGTGGTTCAGAGTCACGGTGACACACAATAGTTGGTTTTCTACCATGTACAGGAGCTCAGGGCGATCGGCGAGGCCTGGCGCCTCCCTTTGGTAGCGACCTGTAACAACAAGTCACGTGTCACAGAATCAGTCCCACTGACACCGGGCATTGGATGTTACTGATCAAACGGCAATGGACTCACCTCGGTCTGAGAGTCTGACGATGTCGCTGGGCGGGGAGGGTTTGCTGTGTGACGTCGCAGAGTATGTGACCACACGGAATAGGTACTGGAAGCCTTTAGTCAGTGACCTGACAACATAGTTGGTCTCCTTTAGGTTGCTGGCAATGACCGTCCACTGGACAGAGCCCACGGCCTGCTGCTGCACCGAGTATGTCAGCTCAGCCGGGTCTGGGAAGAAGAAGGCAGCAGATGTGTTAGTAATTTTGTTGTGATACAGTCACCAAGCCCTTTTATAAGGAGTCATTTCAGAGAATGCTCGATGATAAAGGAAACTCAGCAATACGTAATGTAATGTATGTACACAGTGACTGTACCAGCAGAATAGTGAGCGCAGCTCTGCAGTATAATACAGGATGTAACTCAGGATCAGTACAGGATAAGTAATGTATGTACAGTGACTGCACCAGCAGAATAGTGAGCGCAGCTCTGCAGTATAATACAGGATGTAACTCAGGATCAGTATAGGATAAGTAATGTATGTACACAGTGACTGCACCAGCAGAATAGTGAGTGCAGCTCTGGAGGATAATACAGGATGTAACTCAGGATCAGTACAGGATAAGTAATGTATGTACACAGTGACTGCACCAGCAGAATAGTGAGTGCAGCTCTGGAGTATAATACAGGATGTAACTCAGGATCAGTACAGGATAAGTAATGTATGTACACAGTGACTGCACCAGCAGAATAGTGAGGTGCAGCGCTGGAGGATAATACAGGATTAACTCGGGAAATCACAAACAGGATAAGTAATGTGTATGTACAGTGACTGCACCAGCAGAATAGTGAGTGCAGCTCTGGAGGATAATACAGGATGTAACTCAGGATCAGAATAGAATAAGTAATGTCATGAATTCATATATTTATTTTAGATGTAAACTATAAAAATAAGGTGGGCAAAAACTAGATGACAAACAAATATTGCACCACTGCTTTCAATGGGGAAGTGACAACTGGCCAAGGTCTGTGTCCTCTGGAGGCTTACTGCATACTGTGTAAACCTTATACTCAATGATGGAACTCCCTATAAAAACAGAGTGGGAATCTGGAGAACCACCCACAGCCTTAACAGGAAGTGGGAGCCTAAAGCCGTTGAACTTCCCACAGCCTGAGCAGGATTTGGAAGCATGAAGCTGTTGGGGAAGAGCAGGCTCTGTGAAACAAATAAGAAAACCCCTTTAATGAATAATGGCATGCAAGTTATGCAGAGACAAACAGTTATACCTATGGCAGGATCCAGTCTTTTGGGTGGATTCCATCTGAGCTTCACTACTTTCCCAGTTACAGAGGTAATTATAGGGGGTCCATCAGGAGGGGAGGGCACCACATCTATAAAGGTCAGAAGAAATATAAGGTTGATGAAATTATATTCCCATCAGCACAAGAAATGTGGCCCAAAATTCTCTCGTCTTCTAAATCTGGGACAGGAAGTAACTATCTGGCAGTCACCTCTATCAGCCATGCGAGCTGTCATGTGCACTGTTCCTCAAATAGGTCCCTGTTTGGTTTGACACTGGTTCAACCAAACTTGTTAAAAAAAATTGGGGTTTAGGACGTCCTGATCCTAATTTCTTTCTCTAACCCTATCCTCACGCTAACCAAAACCGTAACCCGAGCCCTAATTAGGAATGGAGTTTATTTAGGGTGTTTTGGGGGTTAGTTTACCTTGCAGCTTTGTAGAGGGTCTCTCGTTTGCACCGCAGCATCACTTTTAGCACAACTGTCTGACATCGCTGCCAGTTTCCCTAGATTACCCTTATGTCATGGAAAGCAAAGGTGACGTAGGCCATAACATTGTAGATTGTGGGTCACGTCAGGCTTCACTTCCAGTTCCTAAAACATAGGGGTAACCTAGGGAAGCTGGAAGTGGCGTCAGACGTTGCATTGTAACACCCGGGCTGGAACAATGTAGGACCTGGAGCAAAGGTGGAAGGTGTGATAACCCCCTAAAGCCCCCAAACCGTCACCCTTAGGGTATGTTCACACGGCTTATTTTGGTGCGTATTTCGCCGTGTATTGCATGTTATACGCGGCGAAATGCGCGCCACAATTACGGTAATCCATAGCTCTCATAGAGAACTATGGCTTATGCATCATCCCCCTGCACATACAATACGATTGTATTGTACGCGCGGGGAGATAAGTGACATGTCAACTGTACATGGCGATTATGCGTCGCGAGTAATGAATGTCAATAGGGCCGGCGGGTTGCCGGCCCCCTGTGCTTTGGGAATACGTGCAGATCAGCGTGACTCCCAAATCACCCAGTGTATTGCGGTGCCTACAGTACGCCCTGCAATTACGCCGTGTGAACATGCCCTTATCCTTAATCAAATTTAACGTTCGTGTTGAGGTCCAATTTTTTTTATTTGCGATATTTAGCAAAATTTGATTTCGATTTTTTTAAAATCGAATCATTCTGTCCAGGACAAGAAATAAATCCAATCCCGACCGTTTAACTACTTAGATGCCGAGGTCAATGCAACAGCAGCATCTGGTCAGAAATCCAGGAGGGGGGGGGCACTCTTCCATCTCCCTTTTGGCTCACCTCAACCAATTGGGGGATGGCCCCGGGTTCCAAATTAAACCCCTGGGCCTTCATTTTTCTCCCCCTATTACCCGGGCACGGTGTAATGGGAAAAAGCAAAATTGTACATACTTAATTATTAGTATAGTAGAATAGCGTCCAACTGATCGCACCCCCCTTGTGGTCAAGAACCCTAGGAGGACTAAAATTACACGTAAAAAAATACAATTTTAAAAGTTTTAAAAATTGAAAAAAATAAAAGTTCAAAACATTTGCCTTTTTCTATTGTACCAATAAAAAAAGAAAATCAATAAGGGTCTGTTCACACGGCTGATTTTGATGCTGTGTTCAGACCGATTTTCGGAGCATTTCCGCTCCCAAAACAGCATCAAAAAAGCCTCCAAAACGTCCCGTTTATTTTTTATTGATTTCATGCAAAAAACGTGGAATTCACACGTGATGAGGTTGTTACGCGAGTTATAGTCGCTTCTTTGGACACTGTTTTGGGCGCTGAAAAATAAGCATCATGTCAATTCTTGAAGCGTTTTCAGCGCTGGAAATTCCCATAGGAGTCAATGGAAAGCTTCAGAACATCGTTGCATTTTTAGACGTGTTGCTCGGCGCATTTTTGACGCCTTTTGGAGCGTTTTTAGGTGTGTTTTTTTCCCTGGCTATTAATTTGTTGTGTGGGTGAAAACAGTGTTGAAAACCTCTTCCAAAACCTTGTTCAATAACGCGTCAAAAACGCAGAAACGATCTAAACCCTTTTGAAACCGTTTCGGGCGGGGTTTTTTTGCTGTTTTGGGCGCTGAAAAATCAGCGTCCAAATAAGCCGTGTGAACATACCCTAAGTAAACATATTGGGCGGCATGTATGAACAGGACTGCGCCAGATATCTGCCGTCTTTTCAGCCTGATATCAGGTGCAGCCCCATTCACTAAATGTTTAAATGCCCGAAACCTTATCAGGGTATTACACACCCCGGGGCACTTTGTAATCGCCCAAATCTCGGGGGCGTGGCGCACACTGCGGCATTTCAGGGTTTTATTGCGGAAAAGGGTATACCATTTTTAAATGGGGTATCCCTGAGCCAGAAATGTCAAAAAGCTGTAGAGGGGGTTTCATAAATCAGGCGCATTCTATGCCAGTAAATTTTCGCATGAAAAATTGGAGATTACATGCCAAATTTCATACATGCCGCCCATTGTGTCGTCTGTGAAAGTCCAATTTATTTATATATAACTGTATTCAGGAAAAATGAAAGAGTTGCTGGTCCCAGAAAATGACGCTGCAAAGCAAATTAAAAAAAAAAAAACTCGGGTCTATTGACCCGCAAAAAAAAGTAGCATTTAGTCTCTAAAGACATGAGTTAACATAATTGCGGGCGCTTTCGCCGCATAATTTAAAGGGAATAACAGTAAATGCGCCAAATCGCAGCAATTTAAAACCCTGTAACAACCCCCAACGGCTTTTTTGCCACGTAAAATTTCCGGGGCATTCACCCGTGTTGCGCTTAAAATGCCGCGAAAGTGACTGCAATTTCGGTATTTTTATAGCTTCATGAGAACTATGGATTACCATCATCTCCCTGCGCGTTCAATCGATGTATTGTCGCGCAGGGGTAAATGGGCTGTTTAGTTGTTAGCAGCGAATTGCTGCCGTCTCCCCCCACCCCCCGTGCTTTCGAAATTACCACTGATTTGCGGGTTCCAAACACCGAGTAGCGCCACATTAAGCCGTGTGAACATAGCCTTATACTGCACCTACAAAAAAGATGGGGCAAATGTTTTTTTTGTCCATACCCCTAGCGGGGCGCGCCCAAGCCGGCGTCAGGTCAGGGAGCATTTACATTTTTATGGTGGGGGGAGCGGGGCGGGCACCATTTTGCCTATTTCCCTAGGGTACCAAAATGCCTGGTCCTGGCCCTGAACAGTTAGTATAATCATGAAATCTTACCTGTGACATATAAGTGGGCATAGCAAGCAGCTTTGCCCACCTTGTTGGAAATCACACTCTTGTAGACCCCGGCATGTGAAGGGGGGGGGGGGGGGGGGGGGGGGGGGGGGGGGGCGGGGGGGGCGGGGGGGGTGACTGGGGAACCCCCCCAGGCTGAATATTTTTATCTAAGGAAACAAAAGGGCAAAAATTTGAACCCCAAAAAAATTTTTTTTTTGATCATTTTGATCCTTCTCAAAACGACAACTTCCTTCCTGAGCAGAGAAGTATTTACTGGCTGCATAAGGGCCCATCCAGACGACAAGCAGTTGCTTTCAGATTTACACATAGATCTGTATTTTAAAAAACGTTAAAAAAAAATAAAATGACACCATCCCCATTTCCTCAATTAAAACCAAGTGGTTGCCCACAGGGACTCAGATTTTCTTGAGGTTGGATTCAAAAACTGAATTTTTTTCAAAACCTCAGACTTGTCCAAAAAATTTCCTTATTTATAAAAAAGGGTCCCAAAAATTTTTTTGTGTCGGATCCGGGGCCAAAAATCTAAAAAATGAATGGAACTCCAATTAGGGGGGATGTATGAACAGGGGGGTGCGGGAATATTTGGGGTCTTTTCAGCCCCTTCGGGGCAGCCCCGTTCCTAATTTTTAAAAGGCCTGTATGCCCGATCGGCCGATTTCATAGCACTTTGTAAGCACCCCTTTTGGGGGCACGCGGGGGCGGGGGGCACTGGGGAAACCCTACGAAGTTTTAGATTTATAGCTTTTAAAGGCAAATCCAGGTGCATTTCTGCTGGGAAAAGGTAGGCCTTCAAGTGGTTTATCTGGTCAGAATGTCTACAAGGCTAGAAGCTGTAGAGCGGTTTTTTAGATCAGGTACTTCTGACTAATATTATGCGCATAAAAGG
>JAODAL010065813.1:0-18046 GCA_025379985.1 Phyllomedusa bahiana
TCTTGATTTAGTTATAGAAGGTTTCAGCTCTTTTTCCGAGAATATTTTACAACTGATAAAAATGATTTTTTTATTCATACTCCATGCCGCACGGCGCTGAGAGCGGAGCTTGCATTGCGCCTATCTCTCCATAGACTACACTGGGAGAAGTAGCTCGCGCTCTGATTGGCCGGGATAGCCAAGCCCCCGCTAGTTCAACTAATCAGCTCTTTTTAGCATTTTTACTGTATTTTTAACTGTCCCGCCTTTGATTGGTTCAAACTTCTCCATAGGCTATAATGGGTCCCTGTCGCTCCTATTCTGATTGGCCGAGATAGCCAAGTCCCCGCTCGCTCAACCAATCAGCTCTTTTCTGCATTTTTACTGTATTTTGAACTGTCCCGCCTTTGATTCTGATTGGTCAATAGTTCTCCATAGGTTTTAATGGTTCACTGTCGCTCCTATTCTGATTGGCCGGTTTCTGACGACCAATGAGAATAGCTTTTAGAATTTGAATTACTGTATTTCCCGGCAATTTCAAATATCCAAATTCTTGATATAGCGCTGTTCTAGATTTTTGGAAAGTGATTTTTTGTATTTCATTTTTATTTTTGAGGTTTGACCTCTTTTCTGAGAATGTTTTCCGCCTTTATAAAGGCGATTTTTTTATTCATACTCCGCACGGACATGTTGAATGATTTCTCGCTGTTTTCCAGCCTGTCTCGAATCGGAACACATCTTCGTCGCATTCCCTTCTGCGCCTAAGTCCCGCTTTGCGCCCCATACACTGGCGAGGCGCGGTGGACATTTCCCCGCATGTATGAGCGCACCTCCTCGGACGGCGAATCACAGGTGCAGCGCCGCACTATGCCCATGTCTCCGCACTGCGCCCCACACACTGGCGAGCCGCGGTGGACTTTTCCCCGCATGTATGAGAGCACTACCTCGGGCAGCGAATCATAGGCGCAGCACCGCACTGCGCCTAAGTCCCGCACTGCGCCCCAAACACTGGCGAGGCGCGGCGGTCTTTACATGAAATGTATGAGCGCGCCCCAGTGCCGACATAAATCAGGCGCTAATTTCGCCGGAAAACCGTCGGAAAGGTGCGCCCCGACGTGGCGAGATTCATACATGTTGCCCATATTTTATACCACACTGTGACCGTTGTAAAAAATGAAAACAAAAAACAATACCAGGATTGCTGTATTTTGTTCTTTCCACCTCCCAGAAACCTTATAAAAACAAAGAATCAAATGAACCTCATAAAGGTATCAATGAAAATGTTTACTCATCCCGCAAAAAACAAGCCCTTATACAGCTACATATACAGAAAAAAAAAAAAAAAAGTTTGGACAAAAGGGTTTTAAAAATTTTCCTAATACGGTTTTGATCTTTTGGGGGCATTTTTTTAGTGGAGTCTTTTTAAAGGGGGTACAAAACCCGGCCCCACTCAGGCTAGGCTGGCCCCCCCCCCCCCCCTAAATCTGTGTTGCACATTTTCTAGAAAATGTGAAATATTGCTATTAAATTTAAAAAAAAAAACCCCTAATTAAAAAAATGATGTAACGTAAGTAACTATGGTAGTGCTAGTTACAAATTTTTGTGTGATTTAAACTAAACCTTGATCAAAATTTTTAAACTTTGAAAAATGGTTTTTAAAAAAAAATGTTCACAAATTTTATATTTTTCACAAATAAACAAGGATTTAAGAAGAGGGCAATTTTCAAAAATTCGTTCGGTGACTTCGCCGATTTTTCCGACAAAATTATTTTCCGTCCCAATTACTTTGGAATATCACTTAAAAAAACGCTATTTCCAGGTGCACAGAGCCTGTAGGGTGTGTAGAACGTTGTGCCATCTTAAATATGCAGGGGGAGCTTGGTTTGGTTTTACAATTTGTGTTTTAGTATGACACCAATGACTGCCGCCCGCTTTTAGAATCGCTTCACTATAAAGTTTCCCTGGGCATTAAAGAGGGCAAAACGACCAAAAAACTAAAGCGGGATGTCCCTGAAAAAGTCATGGCAGCAACAGCTGGATAAAAAAAAGCTGAGGGCTCACCCTACCTAGCTTTTAAAGAACAGTAGTGGGTTACCGGGGCCACTACAGATCACGCACAGAAGGGGGAAAGTCCAGCAGGAAACACCCTGCGGGGCCAACAGCATCCGGTGTCTCTCCCGGGGCCATTTGACTACCCCCAGGTCCCTTTCTCCGAGATGAATCTGACCACCCCAGTAAGAGTCGGTGGTTTTTTTCACCAAAACCCCCTTTTGGCATGGCCGGGAGCAGGTGAGGGGTCTCCCCCTGTCCTCCCCCACCTCTGTCCCTTGTTCCCCACCCCCCAGAGAATATTATGCTGTGGCTTGCCCCACTATACGTGAGGAAAACTTTTTGAGGACAGTGGGCAAAAAAGGGTGGGGAAGACCCCGTGCTTTTTGCAGAACGGGCAAATAGTGATGAGGAGTTTTGAAATGGGGTTTATATTGCGGTGTTCAGGTTTTGTCGCGACATGTTGAGGAGATCGACATGGGACCGGGGAGAAGAGGCGGGCGGGGAAAAGTTTTCTGGTGCCCTTTAAAAAAGGGCATAAAGTGCCCCCCAAACGGAAAATTCAGTCCACTTCATGCCCCCTCTGCCCCCTTTTTCTCCGGGATGAAGTGGCTCCCTTCTGACTACCCCTTTGTCCCCCCCTGGAAGCTTTCCGTTATCCTACTTTAAAGTTTGGAGACAGGGGAGAAAAGGAGGTTTTGGACGAAGACAATCGGGATTTTGGAAAGTAGAGAGTTAATGTTGGGGCCGGAGATTTTTAAAGTTGGGTGTCATAAAATACTGGTGGTTTTGAAAGCCATGTATGCTATCAGCTGACCCAGACCAACGTGTACAAGGGTTCATCTTATCATGGGAAAAGGGCAGCAGCTTGGTGTCAGTCAGTGACGCAGCCCTTTTAAGTCGGTAGTGTGGCCGGGAGTCAGCGGGGGTGGCAGCATGCGAGGTTGGGAGCCAAACAGCCTGATTTGGGGCCCACCCCACTTTGCAGGCCCCAGAAAGTAGCGGACAGGGATCATGGGTTAGGGGAAAACTCAGTCAGTGCAGCGTTTTGGGGTAAAATCACCTACTCGGCGGTGTGCCGTTTTTTGCTAAGACACCAGAGGAGGAAAAACATGGCTATTGTCGAATCGGGTGGTCAGAAAGTAAAGCTGCCCCGGGACCAACGTTAGTACCACCCCCCTGCAAAAACATCTTCAGTGTCACCATAGTGTTTCGATGGCCCATATTTCCCCTACAGCTGTAGCAACCCAGTGGCACGCCTCCCTTTAGGCGTCTGGCTCTCACCTCTGCCGAAGACAACCCCGTCTTTTACTTATTTACCAGTCCAGATACCCCGCTCCTCGGCACTCAGGGTGCCGCAGTCGTTCCCGAGACGATTCCCAAAGAGACAGCGTAGGGTTTCTACCCCATCCCTAAGGGCAGAAATACCGGCTCCTGCCCCAATTGGTGGTCTGAAAGCCCCCCCCCTTTTCAAGTTGGACTCTGACCTTCAAAGAAGGGCCCGGAAACTGGCATTCACTTCACCATTGTAACACACAGGTAGTGGTCCTTGGACCCCGCAAGGGGTGGTAGACCCCATGCCGGGAGTGGGGTTAAGTAGGCCCCGGTTTTTCAACAGAGCCTGCCGCAAGGCAGGATGGATTTTTTTGGGGGGGTCCTCCAGGTCGCTACCCCCTTTCGGACTAGCTTGTGTGGAGCCCAGGGCGCACGAGGTACCGTATCATAAGACAAACTCGTGCAAAAGGGCGGCCCAACAGGTCAGGGGCGGTGGCGGGATTCGAGGCAGGAACTAGCAAAAGGTCGGGTAAAAAGGGGAGCGGAACTGATAAGTGGAAATTGATGAACAGGAATAAAAAATTATTTAACAGGGGGAAAATTTAGAACAAAAAATATATTAAAAAGGGGGAAATTTATGAACAGGTAAATTTTTTAAAGGAGGAAATTTTTTGAAAAGGGTAATATTTAAAGGGGGGAAAATTTTGCAGGTAAGAGGGGGGGCCTCCCCTTTTTCCACCTTTTCGGGGGGGGCCTCCCCCTTTTTTCACCCCTTTAACAGGGGGGGCCTCCCCTTTTTCCCACCCTTTAAAAGGGGGGGGTCCCCCTTTTTTCCCCCTTTTAAAAAGGGGGGGGCCCCCCCCTTTTTCAACAAAGCCAGTTTTGCAGCTGTCTTTTTCTTTTTTTTCTGTACCCCTTCCATTTTTTTCGAATTCCTCAATAATGGTAAAGAATGCAAAATAAGACACCTAAAACAATTCCCGTAGTATGGTTTCCCTTTAGTTTGCCATCCTGCATTTGAACAAAAAAGGGGTTTAAAGCAGAAATGGATTAAACCACCATCTATACTTCATGAGTGTTTGATTGTCACCCCTGTCCTCTTCAACGATTTGGATGCAAAACTTTTGCCGCCAAAAAACCCCCCATGCCACTCTCAAAAATCAATACTGCAAGAAGCAGGGGGTATTGGCCCCCTTTCTTTATGCCCCAAATAGTGCTGACTGCCCTCCTCAAATTGTTCTCACACTGTATATGGGCTGGGCCCCGACACTGTAGATCTCTGGTAGGGAACCGGGTGGGAACCCTGGTTTGGGTTAAGGAAGGGAGGGGCCCCTTAAACCCCCTCCCGGGGGATGCCAAATAAGGGTTTTGTCTGACTTCCCCCCTGAATCTTGGGGGGGGTTGTCAGTGTCATCTGTTTGCGGGATTGGGTTGCTGAACAACACACGGCCCGCTAGAGGACACCGGCAGTTCTGGCCTCACCGAGTGACCCCTGCTGCAGTCCCTTGTTGTGCTGTGACCCGTGCCTGCTCCCGGAAAGTTTGTGCCACTTCCACTCGCATGTGAAGCCCCGCCCTTCTGTTGCTACTGTTTGTTCTAAAAGGGTTTCGATCTGTTTAAAAAAGAAATCTGTATTGATAAATCACACCCTTATTTTACTCCAAATGAACCCCTAAAAAACTTGGGTAATCTTGGATATAAATTGCGCTCCCCAAATGGCGAGGAAAAATTGACTTGTATGTGCCATTTTAAAAAACTGTGTTTTTTACTGATAAAAAAGTAAAAAGTTAATTAACCTTGGTTGAATTATTTTTTTTTTACTGAATACAACTGAGAAAAAATACTTTTAACCCCTTTGGGTGTAAATTTCGCAAAAGAAAAGTGTGCCAAAAATTACCAGCTTTTTTAGTGTGTTAAAATGGCGGTATTTTTTTTGGGCCAAAACAAAAAACTCGTAATTTTCCCTTGGTAAACCCTTTGGAAAAAACTTGTTTCTTGGATTAAATTTTTGCAAAAGAATGTGCTACCAAAAATTACCCGCTTTTTGGTGTTTAAAAAAGGCGTGTATTTTTCGGAAAAATAACACAAAAAATTGTAATTAACCCTTTGGATATGAATTATGTACAGGCAAAAATTTTTTTTTGGGGTGAAAAAGAACGTTTCTTTTTAATGACCACAACACAGAACAAAAATTAATTAACCCCTGGATCTAAAAATTTCGCAAAAAAACAGCAACCAAAAAATTAAGTGGGATTTGGATTGTAAAAATGCTGTTTCTTTTAAATGAATCAACACAACAGGTTTGATAACCCTTGGTATTCAATGTGTTCAAAACTACAATGCATTTAAAAAGTATTGCAGCGCATTGGGCGCACCTGGGCTTCAGTTCCAAAACCCCCAAAATCAGAATTGAACGCAAAGAAGCGTCTCTGGAAAAACTGTGACATCTGCAAAAAACGCTGTATAAAAGTGAGTTCTTTAGTATAGATATCATGGCAGCGCGCAGCCGGGGCACTTTCCCCACACGCACGTGAGAGGGTGTGGCAGCCAGCGTCGCGCCCGGATTTTATAGGCGGTGACGTACGAATCCGCCGGTCTTGTTGGCTTCATCTCTGCACATGTAAAGTGGCTCGCCTTTCTTTTCCTTTAGACTTCTTTGCCCAGTAACGCCATGTGTCGCAGCCCCTTTTATCAATCAAAAAACTTTGTTCCCCGAAATTCCCCCAAACTTCGATTCGTTCAGAATCGAATTTTCCTGAAATTCAAAACGAAACCACTTCGTTAGAATCAATTCGCCCTCTCAATTTTAAGGTCCAAAATTTGTAATAACTTAAAACACAAGTGTCTAGAAAAAAATTTTTGAATCACATGGGAAAGGGAAAATATCAAAAAGTTTTCCCCATTAAATGAAACATATCAAATTTTAAAAAAAGGGGCCCATCTTTTTGGGCAAAACTGGGTGTATCCTTACCGGGTTAAAAAAATCAAAATTCAATACTGTTTTTAAAAGTACAAAGAATAGTACTTCACATAGCATTATATTTTTAGCTTATAAAAACTAAGAGGATTAGAAATAACGTCTTCAATAATTCAGTTCAACTATTTATTTTCTTTTTCAGAGGTAAAAAAATTGTCTGTACATCACTGCTCTAAACTTTAAACCCCTTAACGACCTTGGGCGTATGAGTACGCCCCAGGGCCGTAAGGGGCTTTGCAGGGGGATCGGCCGCGAACCCCCCCCCCCCGCACAGCTGCCGGGTGTTAGCGGCAAATCGCCGCTAAAAACCGGCGTGCAGTAACACCGCCGACGGGTGGCTCCGCCCGCGGGCGCTTTTTTTACCCATCAGACACAGCGGCAAAGAGGGCCCGGGCGGCGTCTGAATTAACGCCGATTGTGCCGCGCACCGAATCCGACAGACCGGGATGGGGGTGGGGAGCCTTGTGAAGGCTCCCGTCACTTACCCTGGCCGGTTTGCCCCATTTCCCGTCCGCAGACAGGAAGTGGGGAAAACCGCCATCTTTGTACACCCTAATGCATTGGCCAATGCAATGCATTGGGTTGTATTAACAATCGCGCCACCTAGTGGTCAGTACCATTGGTGGCCCTCATGTTACAGTAAAAAATAAAAATAAATAAAGTTTTAAAGTACAAAAAAAAAGTATTAAAATTTCAAATCACCCCCCTTTCCCCATTTTACATATAAAATCATTAAAATAATGAAAAAGTTACACATATTTGGTATCGCCGCGTCCGAAAAAATCTGATCTATAAAAATATAACATCATTTAATCCCGTACGCTGAACACCGTAGAAGAAAAAAAATTCCAAACGCCAAAATTGCGTTTTTTTGTCATTTTACGTCACTCAAAAAATGGAATAAAATTGATCAAAAAAGTCACATGCATTCCAAATTTCTAGCAATAAAAAGTACACTTCAGCCCGCAAAAAATGCCCCCTCACTGACATTTCCGTAGGGTTTAGTACAAAAAAGTTATTGGTCGCACAAAATGGCGCCGTGGCGCAAATTTCAAAAATAGAAAATGTTTGCCATTTTTTTACGGTACCAAAACATAACGGAAACCCTACGTGTTTGGTATTTCCGGATGCGTAACTACCTGTAGAATACAGATAACACATTATATTTACCGATGATTGAACACCGTAAAAGCAAAACCCCCGCAAACATGGCGAAAATAAAAAAATTTCACAATTTGTCCACTTGGAATTTTTTTGCGGTTTCCCGGGTATATTCTATAGTATAGTAAATAACAACATTAGAAAGTACATCTTGTCCCGTAAAATAAAAAAAAGCCCTAAGGGGTGTCTATGTAGGTGGAAAAAAAAAAAAAAGTTATGGCTTTCAGAAGTGAGTGGGAAAAACGAACGTGTCACAAAAAAAAAAACGCCTGGTCCTTAAGGGGTTAAAGAACACTTCTCATTAGAATATTTTTTCCAGGATATTATAAAATTGCATTTACTATTATTTGTTTATGGATGTGTCTAAAAAATACTTTTTCGACCTATCCACTGTTGAACTTACAAAAAATCAGAAGGTGTGCAGGCTTGATGAACTGTAAATAATATAAAGTTGTAAAGTATCAGTGTATATTAGTTATAAACTACTGGATCTGACTTTGTTTTAGGTTAAAAGGACCTCTTCTATGGTAATATGCATTACTCTGCACAGCTACAGTAAAATAGAAGTCAGTTATATAAGCCATTTTGTTTAGCTGAAGCTTTTTCCCGGAAATGCTTAGTTTGTTCCACAGAAGATTTTAACCTCTTTGGGTGTATATTTGATCTCTGAGACGCATTGTGTCTTGCTTTCTTATTTATACTACCAAGGGAATTGATTGGCAGAAAATAGTTTTTGTAACTAAAAACAGACCTTATTTTATTCCAAACTATGGAGATCTTGTTTAAACTAATTTTACAGAATCTCTCAACTCAAAGAATAGAGTAACTGAGTTGAGGAATTTTATCTAACATGATTGAGACTATTTAAAACTGTTATTTCTCAGCTAAATTTGTTTTCTAACCATGAATGTCTTTGTAGTAAGTTAATACATTTTTCTTTAATTAAGCAGTATCGTAAGTCATTAAAATGTACATATTCCATATTTTATCAGTCAATACTTTTTTTTTGAGAAAAATTATTGTTTTTAATTGCTTGGCAATTGATGCTGAAGTAGTGGAAAACAGACAATGCCTAAAGTCTGATTTAATAGAATCATATGATAGGGTTATAATATGGTTATAATATGGACCATATCCATTTTACTTAATGGAATCGGAATAGTGGTTTTAAAACAGCTTGATTAGTGGCAAGTAGTGTCTATAATTTAAAAGAAAATCTTGCAGTTTTCACGATATGTCTGATTTTAGTAATTCACTGCAAGAGATCACTGATTAGATATTTTTCAGATGATGCAAAGGTTTTTAAAGGATTTAAGACTTACTTAAGGATTTTAATCCCTTAAGGTCTAAGCCTGTTTTGAGTTAAGGACTAAGCCCTATTTTTCAAATTTAACTTGTCACTTTATGTGGGAATAACTTCTTAATGCTTTTACCTATCCTTGTGATTTTTAGACTTTTTTCTCGAGTGACAGATTGGGTGACATGTATCAAGGTGTCTGTTTTAATGTTCTGGCATTACATGCGCCAAAAGTGATAAGTTTGCCTAATGTATGGCTCATCGAATGAAGATGTTTGGAGCATTGTGCACCTGACCCAACACTTTGTAATGAGCCAAAGATGTGGGGATGTTCTGGGGGCATTCTGGGGGTGTGTCGCACCACATTCATACTTTTAGACACATTTATGAATGTGTCTTGGCAAAACTAGATGCATAACTGCTTGAACAAGCAGACCTATTTCAATGTGGTCTGCCTTAGCCTGAATTGTCATAATGGAACTAGATTTGCCATTGAGGCAAAAAATGTCCCTTATTTCTCAACTTGTACAGGTAAAGTAGTAAAAAGTAATTAATGATAATTATCAAATTTTATCAAATTAAATTACCATATATACTCGAGTATAAGCCAAACTGGGAAAACTTATTGACTCGAGTATAAGCCTAGGGCTGAACGCTGGTCATTTAAATAGATACTACCTACACACAAGAATAACACATGTATATGTATAGTTATAATATATATATATATATATATATATATATATATATATATATATATATTTTTTAATTTATATATAAATATATTTTTTTTATATATATGTAACAGGTAAATTTCCCCCATGGGCAGGTATAGGCAGTTGATTTTCCCCCATAGGGGCAGGTATGGGCAGGTATATGTCCCCATAGGAAGGTATAGGCAGATATATGTCCCCTGTAGACAGGTACAGGCAGGTATAGGCAGTTATAGGCAGTTAAATGTCCCCTATAGGCAGGGTTTTTATAAAATAAGTTTTCTTCCAGCACAGGAGGCGTGATGTTATCAGGCTGAGCAGGCAGCGTGATGACATAGCATGCCGCCTGTGCCAGATACACCAGAAGGCCACAAGACTGCATGCGGCCTTCTGGAGTCCTCTTCGGAGCAGGGAGCATTCGCTCTCTGCCCTGCGATAGTATCATCAGCTGTATGCGCTCCTAGAGGAGGCACATACAGCTAAAGAGATCGCCGCTGGTGCCATGGCCATGGCAGCGCCCGGGTTCTGATGGCTGACTCGAGTATAAGCTGAAGAGGGCTTTTTCAGCACAAAAAATGTGCTGAAACTTCACAATAAATTATAGACTATAAAATTAATATAAAATTGTATAAGATACCAAAAATATAAAATGATCCCCTATAAAATGTATTTAGATTTATATTAATCTAAAATTAATTTAAAATGAAATTATATAAATTAATTAAACCAATACAGCATCTAACATAATTCCCATTCGCTATTGTGTATTTACGGAGTTAGCGTAGTATTATAAGAGATTACAAACAAATCTTAGCAGGCTAGAAATAAAATAAAAGGTGTTAGAATAGTACGTCAGTGAAGAGAAGCTATGTGAAAAATTGTGTCGAGACACCAGGTTTCATACATGTTGCCCATTGTGCTTTAAGTTAGCAATTAATTTTAACATACAGTCCTTGTTTATTTGTGAAAAATATCAGAATGTTGTTTGGAAAAATTTGCCATTTTCAAAGTTTAAAAATTTCTGCGTGCAAGACAGTCATACCAAACAAAATAGTAAAAAATTAACATATAGTTTCTTCTGTTTTCTCATATGTGGCCCTAGAGTGCTTTTTGACTCAACCACAAGCCTCAGAATAACAGGAGCACCTACCGGATTATGGGGTCTCATTTTCATTGGACTTTTAGGACTTTAGGCACCGTTACAGGTTTGCAGACACCTTAAGGTGCTAAAACGTAATAAACACTCTTAAAAAGATATCATTTGGAAAGCTACACCCTTAAAGGGGTTTTGCCACGATGTAATGTTGACGTGGGATCCTCCAAAATGGGTATTTAATCAATTTTCTAAATATATGTGATTACAAAAATTGCAGTCTGAGAGAGCTACAAGCTGGCCGGGCTTGCGCAGAGAACACTTCTTATCTGATGAAAGGGAGCTGAAGAAGCTTTCAAGGCACCGGGTAGAAATATGTTGTCTTTTGTATACAGAATCCACTAGTTGTAGTGTGATTATCTGAGTAGATCCCTGCTTTATCTGATGACAGAGAACATGAAGAAGCTTTCAAGCTGCTGAGGAGAAAAGGTGTTGTCTTTTGTATACAGAATCCACTAGTTGTAGTTTGATTATTTGAGTGAACATTTCACACAATCCCTTATGCACGGCTCTGTGCTCTGGCTGTGTCTCTCTCAGCTCAGTGTGGCTTGTTTACTTTTGATTCTTAGCAAATAAGGCAAGTCCTGGCAAAACCCCTTTAAGAAAATATATCCAGTGGTGTAGTGAGTGTATCGACCCCACAGGGATTTTAGATTTTTTTTTTTAGCCTTGGACCATGAAAAAAAAAAATTACACTTTTTTCTAACTATATACACAGGTTTAGCGCTCTTTTTTTTTTTTTTTTTTTTTACAAATAATGTTGGTGAAAAAGTACCTCAAATTGTATTACTAAATTTCTTTGAAGTTCAGCAATAACCTATATGTGGGTGTAAACTACTGTTTGGGAGCATGACAGGATGTACAAGGGAGGGAGCGCTATTTGGCTTTGGTGGGTGCTATGTCATATTTGCAAAGCTCCCAAAGTATCAGAAGATGTAAAACATTCCAAAGTCATCTCTTTTGGATTCAACACCCCTCAGGAACTCATCTATGAGAGTATTGTGCATTTTGGGTCCACAGGTGTTTCACAGGTTTTTTTAGTGTTGGGCAATGAAAATGAAAGTGAAAACTTGCAATTCTGCCATTGATTTTTGGGCTTCATTTTTACAAAGTTCATCATGCAGAATAAATGACATGATTACTTTACTCTGTGGTTGGTATGATTACAATTATCTAAATTTATATATATATATTTTTATATTTTACTACTTTTACACAAAAGAAATGTGTTTGTAAATAATAGTGTTTTTATAGACTGAAAACCATCATTTTTTAAATGTTTCTGTATATACACTAGAGATGATTAAGTGCTTGTTTTTTGCAGGACAAGCAAATCCTGGTAAAGTTTTTTATTTTTATTTTTACAGCAGTCACCATGCAGTATAAATGACGTTATATTTACTCATCCGCTTGATATGATACCAAACTTAAATATTTTTTATGGTTTACTGTTTTTACATAATAAAAACACTTTTATTTAGTCTGAGAGCCATAACTTTATATTTTTCTGTTTACAGACCTGTGTAGGGGCTTGTTTTTTGTAATTAGTTGATTGGTACCACTTTGGGAGACATTGCCTTTTAGTCTGTTTTTGGGAGACGAAGAATGAAGAAAATCCAGAAATCCTGGTAGTGTTTTGATTTTTACAGCCCTCAACCTGCAGTATAAGTGACATGTTAGTTTTACTTTGATGGGCTATACAATTATGGCAATACCCAATTTATATAATTTTTATGTTGTAGCAGTTTTTTAAAAAAATGTTTTTATTGTGCAAAACAATGTTTATGCATCCCTTTCTTTGGAGCTGTGTAAAAGCTTTTGTTTCAGGATGAACTGGCGTTTTCATTGCTACTACTTGGAGGCTTATGTGATTTACTTTTTGATTGCTTTTCGCTCCATTTTATGTGCAGCAGGATAAACCAATTGTGCCACTGTTTTTTGTTTTTTTTTATCGCAGGTTAAATAGTATACTAGGTTTATAGGTGAGGTTGTTATGCACGTAGCAATACCAAATATATGTACTTTTCTTAATTTTTTTCAGTGATAAGCATTTGTAATGGGTAACATGTTTTACTGTATTTTTTATTTTTGTTTTTTCACACTTTTGCTTTTTTCTTTTTTTTCTTTTTTCACTTGTCCCACTATGGGACTAAATTCAGTGATCGTGAAATCGCTAGTATAATACATTGCAGCATATGCCTGTACTGCAATGTTTTATACAACTGTCCTTCATCCTGTTAGGCTCTGCCTCCAGGCTGTGCCCACTGGTTATCATAACGATCAACGTCACCCCGTGATCGCTTTGCAACTGTACAGGTGGAGGACAGAGGGAGCTCTCTCCCTCTGTCAAACTCCTTAGCTGCCGCAATTGCTATAGACCACGACAGTTAAGCGATTAAACTGCTGGGAAAGGAGCTATCACCATTCCCAACTGCAATTGCAATTTCTCTGTTGTCAATCACTGCCAGGCTCCCGTAGTGATCGAACATGCACAGTGCACGATCACTATGACGTTCCTTTATGTCATGGTGTGCTAACAGGCCATGAACTGTGACGTACAGAAATGTCAATGCGCGTTAAGGGGTAAATAATTCGGCTGCTTGGGCAAAAAAAGGAGATTAAACATTGATAAAAGTAGGGAAAAGTATTTACATGTCACCATAACATTACAAATTAGAAAACACTTGGCAAAAATGACAAGAAAAAAGATAAAGGAATATTAGTCATTAACGAACTGTAGTAACCAGTGTCAGGAAGCTGTTGCTAATAAATCTAGCATGAGATGCATCAAAAAGGGCATAGATGCACCTAATAGGAACATATTATAGTTGCACTGCTTAACAAATCAGAATGCACATGCCATACTGGGTACACATGTGGATACCAGTGTAAATCAAAGACATAGGACGACATGTATAAACAAGGCAGCACATTTTTTTGGTGTACTTTGAGCCAAAAAACTGTCATAGCCCTGTCCGACAGATGTATGAATAGTCATATGCCAAAACTTGGAGCAGTCTCCACTAGACATGACACTTTTGAATGTGCCAAGAATGCGTCAAAGTTTGATGCGAAACTGCCATACAAATCCATTTCATAGATGAGACAAAGTTTAGTGCATAACACTGTCGTATTCTACACTCCTCTATATCGATTTAGAACAGGTTTGTCAGAGTCAAGTTCCATAAATGTCACCCATAGTAAATCTTGAGAAACTTCAAATACATGCAACGTAAATGACAAAGGGATAGGACTAGGTGAATTCACCATTATGATTGTTGTACAAGAAATCTGCCCAGGACAGCAAGTTCACCTAGTGATCTTGTCATGATAACACAAAGCGATGAAGCGAGTTAAAAAGTATACTACCCTGCAATTCCCATGCATTAATTACATATACGAAGGGCAGATCTTTAAGAGACAGACTTATATATCAGCCCCCTCAACCGGTGGGCACATGGTTGGAATGAAAACCCACTGGGATGTTTAGGTGTAGTGGGTGTATCATCTGTCCATTTATTCAGATGATTGGATTGGGATTGGATATAGGGGGTGAAGGACAGATCCGAGTCTAGAATAACCCCAAGACAGCAGGCCTGCTGCCTAGGTGTTATGGTGGTACCACACACTGAGAGAGAAATAGGAGATGGGGGCTGGTTAGTAGATGGTGGAAAAACAAGAAGTTCAGTTTTAGTGAGGCTTAGTTTGAGATAGAGAGAGGACATGATGTCAGAGACAGCGGACAGTCACTGGTGTTTTGTAGTGGGGGGATGAGGTCTCGGCAAGAGGTGTATAATTGGGTATAATCAGCATAGAGATTGTACTGAAAGCCAAACCTACTGATGGTTTGGCCAATGGGGACTGCATAGCGTGAGAAGAGGAAAGGACCAAGAACCAATCCCTGATTGACCCCAACAGCAAGAGGGAGAGGAGAAGAAGTAGAACCTGTAAATGAGACACGGAAGAAGCGGTCAGAGAGGTAGGAAGAGAACCAGGAGAGAGCGGTGTCCTGTATGCCAATGGCATGGAGCATGCTGAGGAGAAGATGGGGATCAACAGTGTCAAATGCTGCAGAGAGATCCAGCAGAACCAACAACGAGTATTTAGCAGTGTGGAGGTCATTAGAGACTTTAACTAGAACAGTTTCTGTGGAGTGTAAAATGCGGAAACCTGATTGCAAAGGATCGAGAAGAGAATTGTCAGAGATATAGTGGATTAAGTGAGAGTAGACCAAGCGTTCCAGGAGTTTAGAGATGAAGGACAGGTTAGAGACTGGTCAGTAGTTGGCAGCACAGGATGGGTCCAGAGTGGGCTTTTTTAGTAGAGGGGTTATAGTAGCTTGTTTAAAGGAAGATGGAAAGATCCCAGTGGAGAGAGAGGTTGAAGATTGCAGTAAGGTGAGAGACGACAGCTGGAGAAATAGACTGGACAAGGTGGGAGGGAATGGGGTCACTAGAGCAGGTGGTGGGGTAAACAGACGAGAGAAGCCTGGACACTTCTTCTTCTGTCGTTGGGTCAAGGGCTGAAAGCAGACTAGAGGACATGTGGGGAGGGACAGGATGGGTGTTACTTGAGGATTGAGATGCAATGTTTTGCCAGATACTGTCAATTTTGAGTGGCCAGGTCTTCAGCACAGAGGTTAGTGACCGAGGGATGAGCTTTAGGCCTGAGGAGGGAATGGAAAGTATCAAACAGGTGTTTTGGGTTGTTGTGTAGTGTTGAGATGAGAGAGGTGAAATATTGTTGTTTGGCACACTGAAGGGTGGTGTGGTAAGTCCTGAGCATGAATTTATAGTGGAGAAAGTCTGCAGGTAGCTTTGACTTTCTCCACAGATGCTCAACACACCTGGAACATCGCTGCAGATGAGGCGTGTGCCAAGGCTGCTGGCGTCTGACTCTGGTGGTACGGTGTGTGAGTGGTGCCGTGCCAATATGTCTAGGGTGGTTGAGAGTTTCGTTGTTATGTTTGACAGCCAGATCAGGACAGGAGATGGAGGAGATTGGGGGCAGTGAGGATTGTATGAGTTTCTGAGTGTTGATGGAGTTGAGTTTACTGAATGGGTGACAGGCAGGTATGTCCAGAGAAGGCTGATAATTATTAATAGTGAATGAGATAAGGTTGTGATCAGAGAGAGCATAAGGAGAATTAGTGAGGTTAGAAATTGATGAGAGACGACAGAAGACCAGATCAAGAGAGTTTCCATCCTTGTGGGTGGGAGAGTCAGTAAACTGCGAGAGGCCAAGAGAAGAGGTTAGTGAAAGGAACTGAGAGGCAGAAGGACATGGGGTCATCACTGGGGATGTTGAAATCACCCATGATGTGAGTGGGCATTTCAGAAGAGAGAAAATAAGGGAGCCAGGCAGGAAAATGATCCAGAAACTGGCGGTTTGAGCCGGGGGGTCTGTACACAACCCCAATTCTGAGTGAAAATGGCCGGAAGAGTCTGAGGGTGTGGACCTCAAAGGAGGTGAAAGTGAGGAAGGGTGCAGGAGGAATGATTTAAAGTGCATTTTGGGAGAAAGAGTTAGCAACTCCTCCCCCCCCTGCCTGTTCTCGGGCGGGGGGTGTGGGTGAAGTGTGGGCCACCTGGGTGAGGGGCAGAAAAGTAAAGCGGTGTAAGATTGCGGGACCCTGTTTTCTGTAAGCTAGGAGGTTGGGGGAATAAAAGGGAAACAGGTCATGAACACAGTTAGTTTTTCCCACGATCAGACGTTTCCACAAAGCACATTTAAAAGGGCAGAAAAGACGGGTACAGGAATACAAGGATTGCGGGGGCAAGGAAGGTGGGTGACGTAAAGGAGGGGGGGCCGGGGTTGGGAAGATGTCCCTCAAAAAAAGCAAAGAGTGAAAACACCACAGTGTGTGGGAAATTATAAGGGGTAGGGAAAAAAAAAAAAAGAGGTGCGAGTGGATAGAATTTTCAGGGGGTGAACTGAGGGTACAATGGGGGGGGGCAGATGGCTCAAGGTAAAAGCAAAAGTGATCATGAAAATGAGGGTAATTAAAAAGACCAATATCCCAAAAAAAATGCATCCCCCACCCTCTTATCCCCATTTCTGCCCATTTCAGTCCTATTTCTTCTAATCACCCCAAAATCTAGCAGTTCCAAATATTGCCCTGCTATAGAGTAAATTGACAGGGTCAAAAATTGACCTCACTCTCAAGTTAACTGTCAGTGCATTTCTTCGTATAAACTTCAAAAAAGGTGCGTAATGGTTGGATCACAAAGGGCCCCCTGCACAAGAACAGACTTCAGGGAAAAATAGGGATCAAATAGCTACAAAAAAACACAGGGAAATTTAAGAAAGACAAAGCGGGGGGGCAATCTCTTTCCACACATACCTTCAAAAACCAGCTAAGAAACAGATTTCCCCTGGGATGGCTAAAAATTAATTAACAAAATTACCATTCAAAAACCGGGATAGTGAAACAATTTTGCAGGGGATGGCTGAGATTGAGTTCGCAACATACATGCAAGAGGGGAAGAAAAACATGTTCAGAGAAGCAGGTTTCCCGGGTCCTATTTCTTGAATCACTTACAAATCTATCACTTAAAAATTTTTTTCGCGTTGTGGAAAAATTGACCGATGGAAAAAATTGACCTCAGCTCTCAAAGTTATGTATGTCCTGATAATGACATAGATCATTCATCTGGATCTATACCATGGATAATATTACCCATTTAGATAAATATAATGGTATTAGCTGCTATTCACTGATTATTTATTTGGGACAAATCAACACAGGAGACTCAACCTGTTAGCACCTATGATGTGAAACTGCTAAATTGGCTTTTCAATCTACTAATCTGCTAACACCTATATGGTGGGATCGCGGAGCAGATTGAGCTTGTTGCCCTGGATGCACTGGGTTGCTGAAAGACTCTGTGCAAGCACAGGATGAAAACTGTTACGGCGCCTGCTCTCTTTCTGGAAGCAGTCTGTAAAAAAGCCCGTGTGGACGGGGGGCTGGGGGCCCACAGGGGGGGTTCATCGGGGGCCCACCCACTGTACATGAAAATATTACCCCCCTCTGGACATAAAGCCCCAATTTTTCCACATAAACAGTGTGCAAAACAAACATTTGCACTAACATACATAACCAGGGGTAAATAGCTCCATCCATACCCCCCTCCACCCCCATACAATATCCCCCCCCCAGTTTCCCCCCTTTTTCACGCACCTCACCACCTTTTAAAATAATCACCAGCAAGAAAGTAGAAGTGTAACTCCATCACAGGTCAGGTTCCCTCACTTTTTCAATCAGGGGCAATGTAGCTGCCCCAAAACTTAGCCCAAAATAACCTCAAAACCGCCATATAGGACCCCAAAAGTGATCAAACCAGCTAGTATAACCTACAAACTCCCCATATAGAGACCCAAAAAAGGTCAACACCGCCAATATAACCTACAACACCCAATAAGGAAACCCCATAGAGGGA
>JAODAL010065814.1:0-18045 GCA_025379985.1 Phyllomedusa bahiana
TAAAAAAAGTAAAACTAGAAAAGATGTTATCCTAAAAAGTTAGGCTGCCCAAAAACCGGGAAAATATTTAATAGAAAACGTTAATAATAAAGTTTTGCAATTCTACACTAAGTCGGGGAAATTTTATCCGAAATCTTTATAGAGCTTGTCTATTCGTATAATACAAGATATTTTTTGCACCTATAAATTAACATGTGGTGAATACAAAATTGATGTATTCTAATTTAAATGCAAGGGGGATATATCAACAAAAGTGGAATGGGCAAAATTGAAAATGAACACCTATCTTGAAATTTATACCTGATAATTAAAGTGGATTTTTGCATCTAACAAAGAGACCTGCAGTTACTAGAAAAGATTGTATCCTATAAGTTCAGGCTGCCCAATATCCAGGAAATATTTCAATAGAAAACTGTTAATAATAAAGCTATAGCAATGCCCTACACTAATCTTGGTGAACTTTATCCAGTTTTCCCTTTATAGAGCTTGTCTGTGTCGCCCACGGGGGCCCCCCCTTCGCTCCCCCCCCCCGTGACTTACAGCGGTAAAATGCTCCTTAAAATTCTCTCCCTAACTATATAAAATCTTCCAATCTCTAATCTAACTAAATTGTAAGGATCACAGCTAATATAGAGGTTTCTCTGTGAAGAAATATAATAATTTCGCTGAGCGTTTGGACACAAGCAGAGCGCACGTCCTTCTCCCTCGAACCTGAGAGAACACTGAGGCTGAACAGAAACGCTGTTCTATGTAAAACGAGTCAGTGATTTTTCCACCCAAATCGCAAACCATACAAAATCCCAGTCATGACGTCGCACACACATCTCACCCTGCTCTATCTGTAATCTGAATTTGCTGGCCGCCAAAATTACATGAAGCGACGAAAAAGGCGCGATCTTAATAGATTGATCACAGATTTTAACCTAAATTATCGCATGATCTAAAAAATCCGATCACCATAAATACTGTGCCGATTTCAACTTTGTCGATAATAATCGCTCAACACTATTTAGAATTTCAGGAAAACTTCGGTTCTGAACGAAGTCGAAGTTTGGGGTACTTCGGGGGAATGAAGTGTCTTTTGATTGATAAAATGGCTGCGAGCACATGGGGTTACATGGGGCAAAGAACTCTGGGAGGAAGAAGGGCATAGCCTACATGACATGTGCAGAGATGAAGCCAATCAGAGACCGGCGGGATTCTGTGACGTCACCGCACTATATAAGTCTGGGCGCGACGCTGGGAGCTCATACCGCTCTCACTGTACTGAGTAGGGTAGGTGCTGCCGTGGCTGCTTATGATAGCTGATACTAAAGAACTCATTTTTATACAGCGATATTTGGGGGGTGTCTCATCTTGTCTCAGAGACTGCTTCTCTTAACGTTCTAATTCTGATTTTGTGGGGTATTGGATCTGAAGTCCAGTATATGTCCAGTGCAGCTGCATGTACATTTTAATACTATCTGTTCACAGCACATGAATATCCAAGGGGGATCTAAGCCTGTTCCTGTTGTATTCATTTAAAGAAACAGCGTTTTTACAATACAAATACCACTTCATTTTTGGTTGCTCAAATCTTTTGCGCAATTTACATCCAGGGTTAATTAAGCATTGTTCTGCTGCTGTGGTGACTAAAAGAAAACTTTATTTATCACCGCCAAAAAATACATTTTCCTGTAGCAGCATTCACAAGCGAAGGTTAATTACAAGTTTTCCTTTTGTTGTGTAGCGTAAAAAACACGCCATTGTAACACGCTACAAAGCTCGTAGTTTTGGTTGCTCAATTCTTTTGCGCAATTTACATCCAGGGTAAATTAAGCGGTGTTCTGCTGCTGTGGTGACTAAAAGAAAACGTTTATTTCATCGCCAAAAAATACATTTTCCTGTAGCATAATTCACAAGCGAAGGTTAATTACAAGTTTTCCTTTTGTTGTGTAGCGTAAAAAACACGCCATTATAACACGCTACAAAGCTCGTAGTTTTTGGTTGCTAAATTCTATTGCGCAATTTACATCAAGGGGATAATTAAGCGTTGTTCCTGCTGCTGTGGTGACTAAAAGATACCTATTATTTCACCGCCAAAAAATACATTTTTCCTGTAGCATAATTCACAAGTGAAGGTTAATTACAAGTTTTCCTCTTGTTGTGTAGCGTAAAAACCACGCCATTGTAACATGCTACAAAGCTCGTAGTTTTTGGTTGCCCAATTCTTTTGCGCAATTTACATCCAGGGGTTAATTAAGCGTTGTTCTGCTGTTGTGGTGACTAAAAGAAAACGTTTTTTTCACCGCCAAAGGATAAATTTTTCCTGTACCATAATTCACAAGCGAAGGTTAATTACAAGTTTTCCTCTTGTTGTGTAGCATAAAATACACGCCATTTTAACACGCTACAAAGCTGGTAGTTTTTGGCTGCTCAATTCTTTTGCGCAATTTACATCCAAGGGTTAACTAAGTATTTTTCTGCAGTTGCACTCAGTAAAAGAAACTTTGTTTTTCACCGCCACAGAATAAATTCTGTAGCATAATTCATATCCGAAGGTTAATTAAGCCTGTTTGTGCTTTTACATTCAGTAAAATACAAAGTGTTTTTAAACGACACATACAAGTAAATTTTTTCTGGCCATTTGTGGAGCGCAATTTATATCCAAGGGTTACTGGGTTCATTTGGCGTCAAATACAGGGTGTGTATTTATCATATACAGATATCTTCATCAAACAGTGTCTGTACATTTTAGAACAACAGTATGTCAGACAGAGAGGTGGCAGGCTCTTCACCTGCGAGTGGCAGAGGCACAAACATTCCAGCCCAGGTCGCAGCACACAAGGGACGTCGCAGCAGGGGTCACTCGGTGAGGCCACAACTGCGCCTGTCATCTAGCGGCCGTGTGCTGACGATCAACTCATGGTTTTTTGATTGGTTGACTAGGTCATCCACTTCCTCCCAGATGACATCTGACAACCCCAGCCAAGAGTCGGTGGGAACGTCAGACACAACCGTTGGTTGACATGGCCCGGGAACGGGTCAGCGGCCCACACCTGTCCTCAACCTGCCTCTGTCCCATCCGGTTCCCTCAGCCAGAGATCTACTTTGTGTCTGGCTCAGCGCCACTATACAGCGAGGATGAACAATTTGAGGAGGACAGTCAGCAACTTCTTGGCAGTGAAGAAATGGGGCCAATATCCCCTGCTTCTTGCAGTAGGCAGCAAAGTATAGATGTGGAGAGTGGCATGGGAGGTCATGTTGTGAGGGGTCAACCTCTGCATACCAAGACCGGTGATGAGGACAGCATGACGATGAAACACAAATAAATGATGTAGCCCGTCCGCACTTGGGAGCAGGGTGAGGCAAGGCTCATCATTGTCAGAGAAGAGGGCGTCATCTTGCGCTCAGGCAGCAGTGCAGCCAGCAAGTGGTTTGTGGCCGTGAGTCAGCAGGGTAGCAGTCAGTGTGAGGTCGGAGCCAAGCGGCCATGGGGTAAAAAGGTCCAAGAAAGTAGCGCACAGGGGCTCAGCGAGTTAGCGGCGGTAATAGTCATTCAGTGTGGAGCGTTGGCGGTAAAATCCGATACTCGGCAGTGTGGCAGTTCTTTGCTAAGACACCGGAGGAGCCGAATATGGGTATATGTAGAATCTGTGGGCAGAAAGTGAAGCGTGGCCATGGAGCTAACGTTGGCACCACGGCCCTGCGTCAACACATGCAGCGTCACCATCCGGTGGCCTGGGAGAAACGTGGCTCAGATGTGGTGGTCCATCCTGCCTCTGCAGCAACAGCAGCAGCAGCGCCCACTGGCACGCATGCCATTATAGCCAGTCAAGGCTCCACCACCTCTGCAGAAGGGAGCTATTTCCCTTTGACATCATCTCCTGGTCCAGATGCTCCTGCTCCTCGCTACTGATGGCGTCAGCAGTCGTTCAGCGAGGCAATTGCAAAGAGACAACAGTATGCGTCCAACCATCCTAAGGTGCAGAAGCTGACCGTGCTCCTGTCCAAGTTGTTGGTACTGCAGTCTCTCCCTTTCCAAATGGTGGACTCTGCACCGTTCAGAGAACTAATGGCTTGTGCCGAGCCGAGATGGAGAGTTCCAAGCCGTAATTTCTTTTCCAAAAAGGCAGTACCAGCACTTCATAAATATGTAGAACAGAAGTGGGCCAGTCCTTGAGCTTATCGGTTTGTTCCAAGGTGCACGGCAGCGCGGACGTCTGGAGCTGTAACTACGGTCAGGGCCAGTACATGTCCTTAACGGCCCACTGGGTGAATGTGCTTCCGGCCCAGGCACACCAACAACTTGGACAGGAGACGCCGCTTTCTCCTCCACGTTGTCAAACTGCGGCTCCTGCGCCAATGTCCGCCTCCTCCTTCTCCTCTACCACCACCATCTCACCCTCCACAAGTACTGCTCCATCATACCACATGTGTAGGGCACAGCGGTGTCACGCTTTTCTACACCTGGCTTGCCTCGGCGAACGAAGTCACAGAGGGGAGGAACTGCTCCGCTTCATGCAGCAAGAAATCGATGTGTGGCTTTCTCCACGCCAACTGCAAATCGGAACCATGGTGATGGACAATGGGAGTAACATGGTGTCCGCGCTGCACCGAGGAGGGATGGTTCATGCGCCCTGCATGGCGCATGTGTTAAATCTGGTTGTGAAAAGGTTCCTGAAGTCTTCCAACGATCTTCAGAAGATTCTGAAAATGGCCAGAAAACTGTGCATACACTTCATCCATTCCTACAAAGCCAGGAACACAATCCTCGAGTTGCAGCGGCAGAACGGCCTCCCCCAACACACTCTGATATGCGATGTTTCCACCCGTTGGAATTCCAGCCTCCACATGTTGGACCGACTGTATGAACAGAGAAAGGCCATTAACGATTTTTTGATGATCCAGGCGGACAGGAGTACTCCCCTGTTGTAACTTTAATGTCAGCCAGTGGCAGCTCATGCGTGACACCTGCCGGTTGTTGAGGTCATTCGAGGAGGCCACGTTATTTGTCAGTCGCCAGGACTATGGGATGAATAACGTCATTCCACTGCTTCATGTCCTGGAACAGATGCTGAAAAATCTGTCTGGGCAGGGACTGGAGATGTGCGACTACATCATTGCGGCCACATGAGTCCGGTGGGGACTGAAATGGAAGAGGAGGACATTGGAGCAGAAGCATTGTCTGGAGAAATGAATGGATTTTCTACCCAGGTGACAAGAGAGGAGGAGCCGAGCAGCTGCAGGAGGTAGATGGAGATGAGGAAGACGAGGCAGATGACCCGCAAGCACCATGGCAGTATACAGTGGAGATGGAGGCAGGGAGCCCCTCGGAGTCACTTGTGCAGGTGGCTGATTTGCCTGGCTAGTGACAGCCGAATAATCAGAATCCAGCAGAGGGATGACTTCTGGCTCTCCACCCTATTGGACCCTCGCTCCCGGTCCCAAAATGGGGAGCCTTTTTCCCCAGCTATTGAAGGGAGGACAAACTCAAATACTAATAGGGAAATCCTCCATAGTCATTGGCCGCTGCCTATGTGCGTATCGTCCCTCCTCTGACAGGTCTGACCGGGGGGTTCGTCAGCGCTCACGTACTACTGCCGAAGCTGCTGGGGGACGGTGGGGGGAGGGGGTAGGAGCAGTACCAGCTCCATCAGCAGCAACCTAAGTCTGGAGTCACTCATGAGCACCCTTCCTTCACCCGCCTAGTGAGGAAGGCATTCGCCAGAAAGCAGCAGGACCTGGAGCAGACCCCTGAACCAACAGGTGGTTTGGCCTACTTGGACAGCACTCTGCCACCCCCATTTTTGAAGATCCGCTGGACTACTGGGCAGCCAAACAGGACGTGTGGCCGCAACTTGCCGATTTTTGCAGTGGAGAAGCTGTCCTGCCCGGCCAGTAGTGTGGCATCAGAGCGGTGTTCATGCGGCGGGGGCCATCGTTACCCCAAGGAGAACCCCTTGTCCACGGGAAATGTGGAACGACTGACCTTTGTCGCGAGAATCAGGCGTGGATCGGCCAGGATTTCCACACACCAATGCCTTAGGCTTCAGACTACATAAACCATGACGCCTCACCCAAACTGTGAGAAATGAGTCTGGTTCAAACTACCTGCCTCAGCCACTATTCTGATGCCGCCACCCGCCTGATGCCACACATCTGCTGACAGTTTCTCCATCTGACACCAACCATCTTTACCAGGGACTGGTATTGCCACCCCCCCTCCACACTCTGTCCCTTGTGCCACTTTATGACCTCATGCTGCTGCTGCTGTTGCTGGTGCCGTGAAAATCCACACTGTGTCATTGTGCCACTCTCTGACCCATGCTGTTGCTCCTGCCGCCGTCACCTCCACTCTCGGTCATTGTGCCACTCTGTGGCCTACTCCAGTTTTTGCCACCTCAAGAATGTCATTGTGCCATCTCTGACCTCATGCCCGCTCCCACCTTCACCTCCACACTCTGTCATTGTGCCACTTTATGACCTCATGCTGCTGCTGTTGTCGCTGATGCCAAGACATCCACACTGTGTCATTGTGCCACTCTCTGACCTCATGCTATTGCTCCTGCTGCCGTCACCTCCACTCTCTGTCATTGTGCCACTCTGTGGCCTACTCCAGTTTTTGCCACCTCCAGAATGTCATTGTGCTACGTCTGACCTCATGCTGCTGCCACCGTCACCTCCACTCTCTGTTATTGTACCACTCTGTGGCCTACCCTGTTTTTGCCACCTCCAGAATGTAAAATTTTGCCACTGTCTGACCTCATTCTGCTGCCCCGCCGTCACCATCCACTCTATGCATTGTGCCACTCTGTGGCCTACTCCTGTTTTTTTGCCACCTCCAGAATGTCATTGTGCCACTGTCTGACCTCATGCTTTCTGCCACCGTCACCTCCACATTGTGCCACTCTGTGGCCTACTCCATTTTTTGCCACATCCAGAATGTCATTGTGCCACTCTCTGATCTCATGCTGCTGCCACCGTCACCTCCACTCTCTGTCATTGTGCCACTCTGTGGCCTACTCCTGTTTTTGCCACCTCCAGAATGTCATTGTGCCACTCTCTGACCTCATTCTGCGCCGCCGTCACCTACACTCTCTGTCATTGTGCCACTCTGTGGCCAAATCCTGTTTTTGCCACCCCAGAATGTCATTTTGCCACTCTCTGAAACCCCATGCTGGCTGCTACCGTCACCTCCACACTCTGTCATTGTGCCACTCTGTGGCCTACTACTGTTTTTGCCACCTCCAGAAAGTCATTGTGCCACTGTCTGACCTCATGCTGCTGCCACCGTCACCTCCACTCTCTGTCATTGTGCAACTCTGTAGCCTACTACTGTTTTTGCCACCTCTAGAATGTTATTGTGCCACTGTCTGACCTCATGCTGTTGCTCCTGCCGCCGTCACCTCCACTCTCTGTCATTGTTCCACTCTGTGCCTACTCCAGTTTTTTTCCACCTCCAGAATGTCATTGTGCATCTGTCTGTCCTCATGCTGCGCTGTGGCCCGCTGCCGTAACCTACACCCTGTGTCATTGTGCCACTCTGTGGTCTACTACTGTTTTTGCCACCTCCAGAAAGTCATTGTGCCACTGTCTGACCTCATACTGCTGCTACCGTCACCTCCACTCTCTGTCATTGTGCCACTCTGTGGCCTACTACTGTTTTTGCCACCTCTAGAATGTCATTGTGCCACTCTCTGACCTCATGCTGCTGCCGCCGTCACCTCCACTCTCTGTCATTGTGCCACTCTGTGGCCTACTCCTGTTTTTGCCACTTCCAGAATGTCATTGTGCCACTGTCTGACCTCATGCTGCTGCTGTGGCTGCTGCCGTAACCTACACACTGTGTCATTGTGCCACTCTGTGGCCTACTCCTGTTTTTGCCACCTCCAGAATATCATTGTGCCACTCTCTGACCTCATGCTGCTATGGCTGCTGCCGTCACCTCCACACTCTGTCACTGATGTTGCCACCTGAGCCCTCAGCTTGTTTTTTTCCAGCTGTCGCTGCCATGACTTTATCAGGCTACATTCCCCCTTCAGTTTTTTGGTCAGTTTTGCCCTCTTGAGTGCCCAGGGAATTTTATAGTGTAGCGATTCTAAGTGAGGCGGCAGTCATCTGAGTGTCATACTAAAACACAACATTGTATGAAGACCAAACCAAGCTCCCTCTGCATATTTAAGCATGGTACAACGTTCTACAGCACCCTGCAGGCTCTGTGCAGCCTGGAAATAGCTGTTTTTTAACGTGATTCGTCCCGAAGTAATTCGGACCGAAGTTATTTTTGTCGTGAAATTCGGAGAAGTGACCGAACCGAATTTTTGAGAAATTCGCCCATCTCTAATCATCACTGGAGGCTTTTAAATCAAGAAGACTATTTGATATTCCCATTAAAAATGTGTTCCCTGTGGTCTTAATAATGGACAAAATCTAACACTGCATTTTTAAAGTGGATTATATTTTGATATATGAACCTTATGTACTTTTTTGTCTATAGTCAGTATTTAACATTGTATGTTGAATCGTTTGGGCTACATCTGGTTCTTACTTTTTGCTTTTTACCAGCTTTTTGTAATTTCAACAAGTGACCAGTGTGAGATTCCCTATTGGACATGTTTAGCATTCTAAATGCCATGTATTGACTGCCCTCAAACTATTTAAGTGGCCATGTGGCCCGAAACATATCAGAGGTGATAGATATCCTGTTATAACGCTTTAGATTTTAGTGATTGTTAAGTACTACCATGAAGATTTTATCTAATGCTGGAATCTTCTATTGATTGTTTCTGTAACTGTGTATGCTGCACTTCCGTGCACCTATATTAATGTTGAGTGAGCTGGAATTCATCGTTGTGAGAAAAACTAGTGACCCTCATGGACTAGAGACAGGATTTAGCATAGTATCCTGGGACCAGGTGTGAAAATTGACCCTCCTTTTTTTAACAAAAATAAGTAGTTGTGTGCATCTCATATTGAAGTTTGCCATGTTAAATGTGTTGAGTTGTGAAGGCAACAGCAGCCAATTACCTTTGTGGAGTTAACATTAATCCGTCCACAGTAAAAATATAATTACTTAAAGGACTGTACAGTTGTGTTCTAGAATGTCCAAGCCGTGTTTTATGCCACTTAAAGGGGTGGTCTCACTACAAGGATTGCTTTTTATGTAAAAGATCTTGCAAAAACAAGTCACTTTGTAATATATGTTCATTAACTGTGTCCTACCTATTCCCCTCTTGTATGGGCTGCATCAGCTCCTCAGGTCATTATAGCTACAGACCTGTTTGATCTTTCCTGATAGGCTGCCAGCACTGGTCGCTATAGCTACAGACCTGGTGTCCTCAGCAGCCCATCACTGCAGGCCAGTAATAGCCAGTAGATGTCAGTAAACAAACCTCTGAAAATGAAACTGATCTAACAACCCCTTTAAGTGTATAGTAATCATCAAGCATGCTGTGCTTTTTGTGTAAACGGTAACCATCAAGCATGTTTGGCTACTTTTTATGAAGACAGTAAGTTTAACCCATGCAGTCTGTAACTATTTCTTTGACCATCTCTTGATAAATGTAACTCTGCTACATCAGTTTATTCCTATGTGTGTCCCTGTTTATAACATTTCACAAAGCTTAATGTTTTGACCTATTTTATTGCCTATAAATTACAGAAATATTGCATGATTCTTTTTTACTGGAAAATTTATATTCTGGCATTTGAGCAGGATGTCTTAACTCTTCCACACTAACATGCTTTTACCATAAGCCTGAGCGCTTGTAATATACGAGCTAACAAACTTGATTTTTCCAGTAATATAATTTTTTTGTACCCAGTTATTTCCTTTTTCTCTTTTTTAACACCTTTACATTTCCTTCCTTATTTGGACAGCTTCACACTCCACATTTCATGACCTCACCTCGCTTGTTTCACGTGTTTAACAAATCCTAAAAGAGTCGCGGGGATAATAACTCACCATGCATTTTAGATTGGATCAAAGTCCCCCTTAATATTTACACTGCCGCACATAAGACTGCGGATCTTTTTCAATCAGCTCAGCTGGCAGTCATTTAATTATATGGATGTTATATCCAGCCATAAATAATGTCCTGTGCAAATCCAGTTTAAAATACAGAACTAAGTATTCCTCCCCGAAAACATAAAAACTAATAGAAATGAGACGCATTCTCGTACATAAAGGGAATTTGTTCTGCAGCATCTACCAGGAATTCTTCAGATTTATAATGTGCTTTACCAAGTGGAGCGCAATAGCAATACAACATTTTAACAGAATAAGGCATCATTCTACTGTAAGTATGTGGTCCTTACAGTTGTGTATTAATGCTTTTAAGTGACCATTTCTCCATCTTCAGTACCGGATCCTTAAAGGGGGTTATCCCAACTTTTAACTTCTGCATCTGAGACCAGATCATACTTCATATTGGGAGATGGCCGCACTATGTGGTTCTCCCAATTCATTTGCATGTCAGTTCAGAATAAAGCCGAGCGAACTCCTATGAAAATGAGAGAACTGTGCAAGTGCGGCCATCTTCCCGTTCAGTGAAGCCAGTTTGTAGCGAGCTACAAGCTGGCTTCAGAATGGAAGATACATGATGGGAAAAACCCTTTTAGGCCAAATATTGGAAGAACAAGCAGGATATACCCGAGCAAACGCCCATAAAAATGAATGGAGTGAACAGTTCAAGCGCGGCCACCTCCCCATTCTGTGAGGCCGGCTTGCAACTGGCCTCAGAGTGGAAGATACAAGACTGGAAAAACCCTTGTTGGCCAAGTATTGGGGAAACAAGAACTGATCGATATTATAACAAAGCTTTTCACACAGGCCTATTCACACTTTATGAGGGAGGAATGATCATTCATGTGACCATTCGTCCTGCAAACAGTTTGCAGCATATCAGAAGCACATGCCCTGTTCACATGGGAAGATGTGCTCCCAACCAGTCAGCATCTTTAATGATCCAATCAGTTGATAAATGAGTATTTGCTCATCTGTTAGATGAATGTTTGTACAAATGTTTGTTCTTATTTATCGACCTGTGCAATAGGGCAAGTTTAGAGTTACTGTAATTTCAGTCCTGTCTATAACATGCTCATCAACATTTGTACCTTCAACTCGGTCTGCCCAAGAAAACCTCATAGCTGACCATCATTTACCTTACATAGCAAATTAGTTTAAACTCTCAAAATTGCCACTCAGTGAGAAGACTCCCACCCCATCAAGGTCAGATTTTCTGTGTCAGCTTTTCACTTTTCATATATTGTATATATTTTAGCCTTTTTATTGAGAGGACCACCCTTCAATCAATCTATCTATCTATCTATCTATCTATCTATCTATCTATCTATCTATCTATCTATCTATCTATCTATCTATCTATCTATCTATCTACAGTATCTATCTGTCTATCTATCCATGATATCTATGCATCTATTTATCAATCTTCATCACTATACATTTGTCCATCTACACAAGGCTCTGCTAGCTTACCACTGGATGTCTCATGATAGATAAATGTGCAGAATGAAAAGGAAGTTCCTGCAGCAGTAACTAGAGAAAACACATGATTCGAGAAATTCCAAGATACTGCAGTTGATTACATTTGTTGATCTATAAAGCTAGAATTTATAATATTTGTACTTAAATCAAACAGATGTAGCAGATAGAAGTCTATTACTTATCCTTTGAACATTATGGAATAAAAGTCTTTTTGATTTATTTCTCAATTGGTAGTGCTGCAATTTTTCCAGATTATCTATCTATCTATCTATCTATCTATCTATCTATCTATCTATCCATCTATCTATCTATCTATCTATCTATCTATCTATCTATCTATCTATCTATCTATCTATCTATCTATCTATCTATCCATTAGTCTATCTATCTATCTATCTATCTATCTATCTATCTATCTATCTATCTATGCACCTACATAGAATCGAGAGGTCTATAATTTTTATTACAGGTACACTTCTCCAGATCTTTCAAGCTTCGAGGCTGTCGCTGGGCTACATTGAGTTTAAGCTCCCTCCAAAGATTTTCAATTGGGTGCAGGTCTGGAGACTGGCTAGGCCACTCCAGGAACTTGAAATGCTTCCTACATAGCCACTCTTTAGTTACCCTGGCTTTGTGTTTTTGGTTCATTGTCCTGCTGGAAGACCCAGCCATGACCCATTTTCAATGCTCTTACTGCGGGAAGGAGGTTGTTGGCCAAAATCTCACAATTCATGACCCCATACATCCATATGGTGGACTCGTTCTGTCCTCTTTGTAAAAAAAAAACATCCCCAACGTATTATGTTCCTCCACCTATCACGGTTGGGCCAGTGGTCGTATGGTTGTACTCATCCTTCTTCTGTCTCCCAATTCGGGGAGTAGAGTTGACACCAAAAGGTTCTAGGTTGGTTTCATCTGACCACATGGTCTTCTCCATGCCTCCTCTGGATCATCTAGCTGGTTATTGGGGAACTTCAAACAGGCCTGGACATGTGTTGTTGAGGGCAGGGGGACCTTGTGTGCCCTGCAGGATTTTAATCCATGACGGTGTAGTGTGCTATTAACGGTAATCTTTGAGACTGTGGTCCCAGCTCTACTCAGGTCATTGACCAGGTCCTCCCATGTAGTTCCATTCCTGACCTTTCTCAGAATCATTCTTACCCCATGAGATCTTGCATGTAGCCCCAGACCGAGGAAGATTGACAGTTATCTTGTGTTTCTTTTATTTTCTAATAATTGCATCAACAGTTGTTGCCTTTTCACCAAGCTGCTTGCCTATTGTTGTGTAACCCGTCCCAGCCTTGTGCAGGTCTACAATTTTGTCTCTGGTCCTTTTAGACAGCTCTTTGGTCTTGGTCATGGTGGAGAGGTTGGAGTGTGATTGATTGAGTGTAGACAGGTGTCTTTGATACAGGTATCAATTTCAAATATATGCAATTAATACAGGTAATGAGCGCAGAGTAGGAGGGCTTCTCAAAGAAAAACTAACAGGTCTGTGAGAATTCTTGCTGGTTGGTTGGTGATCAAATACTTATTTCATGCAATAAAATGCAAATGAATTATTTAAAAATCATACAATGTGATTTTCTGGGTTTTTTTAGATTCTGTCTCTCACAGATGAAGTGTACCTAGATTAAAAATTACAGACCTTTGCATTCTTTGTTGGTGGAAACATTTGCCAGTGTATCAAATACTTATTCTCCCCACCCACTTGTGTCAACCAAAACTGACAAAAAAATGATGTTCTTGGCATGTTACAGATGATATGTGTCTATGCTGTTTACTGCACATCTTCATTAAAAATACATAAGGGGAAGGAATTATTCGAACGGTGAGTTGATTGACATGAGTTTGATGTCTGCAGTATGGAACCAGAAGACATCAGAACTGGCCAACACTTCTCTATTGTACAAACAAATTGTCATGAGAGTCAGTTTGTCACTTAACTCAATGGGGCTGCTAGAGATGTGCATCTTATACTCATAAAGTGAAGGGGATAAAAAACAGGAGTCAATATACAATGACATCTTTTTTTTATCTTGAATAACTTGATGAGCCTTAAAAACAAGAGGTATCAATTGGGATCCTCTATCTTAAAGGGAACCTGTCACATAGATTATGCCATCCTTGCTGAGGACAGCACAAGCTAGTGTCAGACCTGCTGTTTCCAGCGCTGTGTCCCTTATTCTGTAAGATGCTGTAGTTTCAGAGCATCTAATGCTCAATTCAGACAGCTTGCAGCCTCTTCTGCCAGAGAAGAGTCCACTTAATTCAAAGGCAGGTATTAGCCCCGCCAACCAGATAACTACGCCCACTCACAACTGATTTAAACTTTTAATGTGTTTTGGGAGAAACCTGTGAATCACTAGCAGGTGGGCGGGGCTGACGCTTACTCATGAATTAAGTGGCCTCTTTTCAGGCTGCAAACTGCCAGACTTGAAACTGCTGCATCTTAACCCCTTAACGACCTTGGGCGTATGAGTACGTCCCAGGGCCGCTAAGGGGCTTTGCAGGGGGATCCCCCTCCGCGACCCCGCCGCACAGCCGGCCGGGGGTTTGCGGCAAATCGCCGCTAACACTCCGGGAGTAACAGCGCCGGCGGTTGGGTCCGCCCGCTGCACTTTTTCCCATCAGCGCCGCGGGAAAAAAGATGGGGGCCGTCGGCGGTCTGAAATTAAGCCGATCGTTTCGCAGCCCGCATTGTGGTGGGGAGCCTTGGGAAGGCTCCCGCACTTACCCTGGCCGGTTTGGCCCCACTTCCGTCCCAGACAGTGGAAGTGGGGAAAACCGCCATCTTTTTTACACCCAATGCATTGCCTATGCAATGCATTAGGTTTTTATTAAAAAATCGCGCCACCAGTGGTCAAGTACCACAGGTGCCTCAATGTTACAGGAAAAAAAAATAAAAATAAGTTTTAAAGTACAAAAAAAAAAAAAATATTAAAAGTTCAAATCACCCCCCTTTCCCCATTTTATAAATAAAATCATTAAAATAATAAAAAAGTTTCACATATTTGGAATCGGCCGCGTCCGAAAAAGTCCGATCTATAAAAATATAACATCATTTATCCCTACGCTGAACACCGTAGAAGAAAAAAAATTCCAAACGCCAAAATTACGTTTTTTTGGGCATTTATGTCACTCAAAAAATGGAATAAAAGTGATTAAAAAAGTCGCATGCATTCCAAACTGCTAGCGATAAAAAGTACACTTCTGCCCGCAAAAAATGCCCCCTCACTGACGTCCGTAGGTGTTAGTACAAAAAAGTTATTGGTCGCACAAAATGGCGCCTTGGCGCAAATTTCAAAAATTGAAAATGTTTGGAATTTTTTTACGTACCAAAACATAACGGAAACCCTACATGTTTTGGTATTGCCGGATGCGTTACAACCTGTAGTATACAGATAACACATTATATTTACTAAAGATTGAACACCGTAAAAGCAAAACTCCCGCAAACATGGCGAAAATACATTTTTTTTCACAATTTGTCCCACTTGGAATTTTTTTGCGGTTTCCCAGTATATTCTATAGTATAGTGAATAACACCATTAGAAAGTACATCTTGTCCCGCAAAATAAAAGCCCTCATGTGTCTATGTAGGTGGAAAAATAAAGAAGTTATGGCTTTCAGAAGGCGAGGAGAGAAAAACGAACGTGTCACCAAAAAAAAACGCCGGGTCCTTAAGGGGTTAAACAATAAGGGACACAGTGCTGGAAACAGCATGTCTGTCACTAGCTTGTGCTGTACTCAGCAAGGGAGGCATAATCTATGTGACAGGGCCCCTTTAAAAGCCTTGATAGATACATATAAAGGGGTTGTCACATCTGCACAAGTGTTTTCCTTGTGTGGAATTAGGTTATATGGACATTAATGGAGGAAGCCACTGGACAGAGCAGCAACCTTACTGAAGGACTTAGTGCAGCCATGTATAACACTCACCCAATAATACCCATGTAATACAACATATCTAAAGGAAATATGTGGCCTGCTGTAATCTCTGTAGTCAGCTCAGCAGAGAGGCCCTTTAAAGCAGTTATCTAAACCATAAAACCTCTGGCCTGAATCCTTCTTGGGGCCATTCATCACAGATCATAGCGAGTATGTACACAGCTAAATGCCTGCTAGTGTTGGGCACACTCAGGCTTGTGGGGTTAGTTATTCACCATTTATACACATATCCACACTTCATTATATTATTCGTCACTATATACATTTATTATATCAAAGACTATTTACATCATTCTTAGATTTAATTTATTTTTTCACTTTATCATGATTTTCTGTATTCAATACCATCACTAATTACACAGTGTTGCTCCAACAATGTTTATCTCTGTCCTCCGGTCCATGGCAACATGTCTTTTTTGACCCTACGCTGTGGTTTGTGATGGCCGTGACGATGTCAATGGAGCGCCCCAGAAATACAGCATCATCATTAGGGGCATTTATAACATGGAAAAGCGGAATGTGTGTTGGGGATTGTGGCTCTGACACCTTAATTAGGTATATTCTTAACTACTTATTTCCCCTGATTTTATGATACTTTATGTTTATGTTTAATTTTCTATATGACTCACATATCCTTCAATGAATTTCTGCACTGAAGTCATGTATTCACATCTATCTAAATATATACCGTATATACTCGAGTATAAGCTGACCTGAGTATAAGCCGAGGCACCTACTTTTGCCCCAAAAAAACGGGAAAATTATTGACTTGAGTATAAGCCTAGGGTAGAAAATGCAGCGGCTACTGGTAAATTTTAAAAATAAAAATGGATACCAATAAAATTACATAGGCCGTTTAATGTCCCCCATAGGCAATTATAGGCAGATAAATGGCCCTATATGCAGGTATTTGTCCCAAATGGCAGGTATATGGCCCCATAGGCATGTAATAGGCAGTTATATGTCCCCCATAAGCAGATTATAGGCAGGTATTTGGCCCCATATGCAGGTAATAGGCAGGTATATGGCCCCATAGGCAGGTAATAGGCAGGTATATGGCCCCATAGGCAGGTATAGGGCAGGCTGTAGGCAGGTATAGGGCAGGCTGTAGGCAGGTATAGGGCAGGCTGTAGGCGGGTTTTTGGCCCGGTATAGGGAAAGGGTTTTAGGGGAGGTTTTGGGCAGGGGTGTACCGGTTTTAGGGGAGGTATTGGGCCCGGGTGGGAGGAAGGGATTTGGCAAAATGTAGGCATTTTAAGGGCTTTAAAGGGAGGGGATAGGCAGCTGCCGGCAGGTAAAGGGCGGAAGGCCGGGTGTTGGCAGGGGATAGGGGGGTAAAGGCCGCTGTAGGAAGGGATTGGGACAGCTGAAAGGGAGGTTTAGGCAGCTGGGAGGCAGGTTTTTGGGCCCGGGTGTTTGGCAGGTATAGGGAGGTTTTTAGCACGTCCCGGGCAGGGATAGGGAGCTGTTTGGGCAGGTATTGGCGCTGAGGCAAGGGATAGGGAAACTGTAAAGGGAGTTTTAAAAGGGGCTGTTGGGAGGTTTTAGGGCCGGGTGTAGGCAGGTTTAAAAGGCAGGGGATAGGCAGGCCCGTCGGGCAGGTATAAAGGGAGCTGTAGGGCAAAGGGATAGCAGCTGTAGGGAGGTTTAGGGGGTGGGTAAGGGAATTTTTGGCAGGGTGAGGGCAGGGATAGGGGAGGTTTAGGGCCGGGTTTAGGCAAAGGTTTTTGGGGGGACTGTAGGCAGGTTTTGCCCGCTGTAGGCAGGAAAAAGGGGAGGCTGAAAGGGAGGAAAAGGCAGTTTTAAAAAAAAACAAAAACAAACACTTCCCGGCTCCCCGCTGCTCCGTTCCCCCCCGGCCCTCCGCCTCCCCCGCTGCTCCCGGCCCCCCGCGCCCATTCCGAAACTTCCGCAAAGGGGGGGTAAATCAAAGGGGCCCCCCCGCAGTGTGTTTAACAAGTGCCTGTGGCCGGGTTTTCAGGACAGCCCCCAGTCTGCGGCGGACCCCCCGGGGGCCACTGCAGAGAACGGGGGCGCTCGCTCTGGCCCGCGGGTATCCCTTTTCCCATATGCGCTCCCGGGGGGAAATCGCATATGGTGAAGGGGTCCCCCCCGGGAAATGCCCCGGGCAAGAGTCGCTAATCGGGCCTTCAGGGTTTAAAAGCGGCCCCCGAGGAGTCGCATATAACCCGAAGCGTCCCTGTCAGCACTCAGGGCCCTCGCAGGGGGCCCCAGCGTCACGTGACTCGGTATAAGCCGAGGTAGAGTTTTTCCCGGCTTTTTTTTTTGGGGGGTGAAAAACTTTTGGCTTTTTACTCGGAAAATATATACGGTAGTCATGGGTTTTAAAAGGGGAATTTAAGAAAGCGGGGCTCTGTGATTATTTGGGTTATATGATGGAGGGGAATGAGCTCTGGGATTTAAAGGTTTTAAAAGATAGAGGAGGAAGGGAAATGAGCTCTTTTGATATATTGGAAATTTTATGTTTGAGGAAAAGAAGCGAGCTCTGTTGACATATAGGTTTATTTGATAGAGGAGAGAAGCGAGCTCTGGGATATAAGGGTTATATGATGGGGAGAAAAAGTGAAACCCCGTAAAATAAAGGG
>JAODAL010065815.1:0-18045 GCA_025379985.1 Phyllomedusa bahiana
TCCGTTGACTGGGTAATATGTCACCCCCTGCTATCGATAAACAACAGCAGGGGGAGATGTAAAGGGTGGGCCCACTTGGGGAACTAAAAGAGGACATAAGGTGATAAAACCCACTTGTAGCTCCTTAACAAAAAAAATGAACAATGCAAATTATTTGGAAAAACATCTTTCATTTAGTGTTCCCTATCATTTTGAAAGCTATTGTTTGTATTGGAGAAAACCCCCTTTAAAACTATGTGGGGTTTTGTGTGTTTGTGTTTTTTTACTTTTATTTATTATAACTTTTCATTATATTTTTTTTAAACTTATCTCTATAGACTTTCAAGTGGGAATGCCAGCACAATCAACGCAGAGACTTTTCGATGCAAGCGGGGTAAGGATTAAAACATATCCATCCTTTATTTCTTCATGTTAAAACTTAGTGATATCCATATGAATACAAACGGGAAAAATACGATCCAACGCCTTAGCTGCAGACTTGGCTGACCTATATCTATAGACTAGACTATAAAATCTCTTGATTAGGGCATGTCCCCTCGGCACGGTTTTTCAGCCGGTTTGCGGTTTTTTAGACCGCCTGAAAAACCGGCCGAAAATGAGCACAATTGTGCTCTATGCAAAACCCGTGCAGCAGTCCCATGCAGGGTTTTCCGTCACGGCGGTTTTTTCCGCCCACGGTCCGGCGGCAAAAACTTTGTGCTAGCACCAATCTAATCTGTGCAACCCAAATGTGAAGGGGGAGGGCTTTCTCCGTCATCGCGAAAAAGCCATCCCCCTCCCCCAGGGCAGTGTGGGAGGGCCGCAAACAGGAAAATACAGCGGCAAACCGACCGGTATTTGTCCTGTGCCGTGAGAACATGACCTGTCATAATACATAGCCTTTCCTAACTGTATTGCTATGTATTGTAACTGTGACAGGCAGCTTCTGTCCGTGGCACACCAGGAAGCCATTAATTGGCCTTAGGGCTGTAACGGTAACCACTGGCACCCTGCAATCACATTGCAGGGTGCCAGTTGGTGACAGGGAAAGCATATAACTGCCGGCTCCTGCTGTAGATAATGTGCACACAGCGTCTGTACATGTTCAGTGCACCATGTTAGCTACTCTCTTGCTGCGCCAAGTGGAACGTAGTTTATTTGCACTATTGTTTGCAGGTAACTTTTAGTCCCATTTTTAGGGTAGAAAAATGTGTCTTATTTATAGCATAAAAAATACATTCTCTTCTCCAAAAGAAACCAAACACTTTTCTCTCTAGTGCCATCTATTGGAGGTAACTTTTCTATAAGTCAATGTCCAACCTATGAAAGAGCCTGGATGGGTGTTTCTACTTTTTAGAAGGGACATAGCCAAAAATCCTAATCATGTTTCAATAGATGGCACTAGTGGGGGAGTTTTCTTCCCTCTGAAGACAGCTACTGTAATTTGCATTCAGTAATTGATGAGAACCACTTCAGCAACAATAGTCTCACCCACACATGAAAGAATGTTATTCACTAAACACCCACACTCCAGCTCGAAACAAGGTTTTTATTAGGGCATGCAAACCAACCCACAAATCACAGCACTCTACGGCCATTAAAAGACGGTCAAAAAAGGTCTAAGAATTTTTGGAAAGCATTACTGCTGCTGTGGAATATATAAAATTTTTTGAGGTTCTTAGTGTACATTTTCTTATCAAAACTGTAAGGCCTTGTCCCCACAGCACCGATTTGCGGCTGTTTTTATCAATGTTTGGCGTTTTCCAAAACCTCTGAAAACCGTCCTTTAAACTTACATGGGCCCTCCATGAAAACCCTGCACAGTCCCCACGCACAGGTTTTCCGCCCAAACGTTTTTCGACCTCCGGCTGCCCAAAAAAAATTCACTGTTCAGTTTTTCCCCGTCCGGTTTTCGGAACGAATATGAACAAGTCATGGAAGGGAGAGGATCATGCGGAGGAAAAGCCTTTCCCCCCTTTGCGGCCGTGTCCCTCGCCCCAAAAACCGGACAAATACCAGTCAGATAAACCGACCGGTATTTGTCCTGTGTCGTGTGAACAGGCCCTAAATGTCCACCTACCACGGCAAGGTGACCCCAATTCAGGTGGGAACCTACGCAACATGTTGCCTCTCCTGGTGTCTGTTCAGACCTCCATATTCAGGGAGAGAAGTAGTCCCCGGCGCTGCCGCTATCCGCCTCCGCCGCCGATCGTTAGGGTCCTAAGCCGTTACCAGTCGCTAAGCAAATCGGCTTAGCGGCTTAGGACCTTGGCAACGGCAGCAGTGGCGGGACTTAACTGTATGTGCATCCGCCGGACGCACATACAGTTAGATGCTTTGGCGGAGCAGAGACCTCCGCAGAGTACTTAGGGAGCCACAGTCAGGATGCGGCTTTTGTGCGCGCCGGAGTGCACAGCCCAGGCGGCTGGCGTCATCACGCTGCCCGCGCGGCCTGGTGAGTCACGCCGCTGAAGAAAAAGACCGGGAGAGCGAGCCGAGCAAAGGGTCAAAGGGGAGTGCTGTCAGGTTATACTTTAATTCTCATTATGCTGGGGGCCTATTATCTATGTTATATGTGCAGGGAGGGGGGCTTTTATCTAATGTCATATGTGAGGGAGGGGCATTATCTACTTTTATTTGTGCAGGGTGGGGCTATTATCTACTGTTATATGTGCAGGGGGGGGGCTATTATCTATTGTTATATGTGGGAGGGTATTATTACTGTCATATGTGCAGGGAGGGTGTCTATTATCTACTTTTATATGTGCAGGGAGGGGGGCTATTATCTACTGTCATATTTGCAGGGAGGGGGGCTATTATCTATTGTTATATGTTCAGGGAGGGGGGTATTATCTACTGTTATTATGTGCAGGGAAGGGGGGGGCTATTAATTACTGTTATATGTGCAGGGAGGGGGGCTATTTCTACTGTCATATGTGCAGGGAGGGGCGCTATTATCTACTGTTATTATTGCAGGGAGGGTGGCTATTTATCCCACTGTTATATGTGCAGGGAGGGGCTATTATCTACTGTTATATGTGCAGGGAGGGGGGCTATTTCTATTGTTTTATGTGCAGGGCGGGTGCCCATTATCTACTGTCATATGTGCAGGGAGGGGTGCTATTATCTAAATGTTATATGTGCAGGGAGGGGGGCTTTTTATCTACTGTCATATTTGCAGGGAGGGGGGATATTATCTATTTTAATATTGCAGGGGGGGGGCTATTATCTACTGTTATATGTGCAGGGAGGGGGGCTATTATCTACGGTTATATGTGCAGGGGGGGGGGCGATTATTACTGTCAATGTTGCAGGGAGGGGGGGTATTATCTACTGTCCCTATGTGCAGGGGAGGGGCTATTATCTACTGTTCTTTGTGCAGGGAGGGGGGCTATTATCTACTGTCATATGTGCCGGGGGGCCTATTATCTACTGTTATATGTGCAGGGAGAGGGGTATTATCTATTGGTTTATATGTGCAGGGAGGGGGCCTATTATCTACTGTTATATGTGCAGGGAGGGTGCTTTTTTCTTTTGTTATATGTGCAGGGAGGGGGGCTATTATCTACTGTTATGTGCAGGGAGTGGGGCTATTAATCTACGTCATATGTGCGGGAGGGGGGCTATTATTACTGTCATATGTGCAGGGAGGGGTGCTATTATTACTGTCATATGTGCAGGAGGGGCTATTATCTACTGTTTATGTGCAGGGAGGGGGGCAAAATCTACTGTCATATGTGCAGGGGGGGGGGCTATTATCTACTGTTTTATGTGCAGGAGGGGGCTATTATCTAAAGGGTTTTTATGTGCAGGGAGGGGGGTATTAAATTTCTTTTATTATGTCAGGGGGGGCTATTATCTCTTATATACGTGCACAGGGAGGAGCTATAATCTACCTACATATGTGTGTGAGGCCTTTTAACTATCTATATACTGCTGGGGGGCCTAAACCTGCCTATATACCTACTGGGGGGTCCATAACCTGCCCCATATTTCCGCTGGGGGATCCATAACCTGCCAAATATACCTGCTGGGGGATCCATAACCTGTCCCCTATACCTGCTGGGGGATCCATAAACCTGCCTTTTATACTGCTGGGGGACCCAAACCTGCTATATACTGCTGGGGGACCTAAACCTGCCTATTTTTACCTGCTGGGGACCTAAACCTGCCTATATACCTGCTGGGGGACCTAAATCTGCCATATATTGCTGGGGACCTAAACCTGCCAATATACCTGCTGGGGGATCCATAAAACCCGTCCAATACTGCTGGGGGATCCATAAACCTGCCTATATACTCTGGGGGATCCATAACTGTCCATATACCTGCTGGGGGATCCATAACCTGCCCTTATATACCCGCTGGGGGACCTAAAACCTGCCTATATACTGCTGGGGGACCTAAACCTGCTATAAAACCTGCTGGGGGGCCTAAACCCGCCTATATACCTACAGGGGGGATCCATAACCTGCCTATATACCTACTGGGGGATCAATAACCTGCTATATAACCCGCCTGGGGGATCAATAACTGCTATATACCTGCTGGGGGATCAATAACCTGCCTATATACTGTGGGGGACCTATAAACTACACACCTACCCACTGGGAGATATAAAGTATATACCACCTACTGGGACGTATAACTTACTGGGGAACCTTTACCTTCACTGGGGGACACATAAATTTACGCGTTTGTGAACGCTAACAGTCATTAAGCCGGTTGTTAAGGCCTCAAGACAAGTCAGTTGATAAGAGTTAGCAATCGACTCCGGGGACTAGAGAGAAGGTTCCAGCTATAACCTGAGAACATTAAGGAATCTATGCAGGCGGTTGGAGTGCATAAACCAAGATGGGAGCCAGCCACGTCCCCCATGTAAACAGTCAAAAAACAAAATATGGTCAGCACATCCATTTTGAAGAATAAATGTATAGGTGCAAGCTGTTGAGGCAGCCAAAAGCAATGCAAACACAACACAATATCAGCAAAATTAGAGACTTTAAAAAAAAAAATAAAAAAAAACCTTCCTAACATCTCCCACTGTAAGAAAATAAAAAATAAACCCATACTGAACTCTTCCATCACCAACGTCCCAGCCCCACTAGAGCTCCAGTGTCCCCTCTCCAGTCCCTTACTGAGGATATCACGTTCATGACTCACATGATGTTTTAGCCAATCACTGGCCTCAGCAATCCCATGCCTGCATGTACAGAGGTGAGTGATTGGCTGCAGCATCATGTGATTCATGAATGTAACATTATCAGTGAGGGATCGGGGTGGAACACTGCAGCTCTGGTGGTGATGGGAGAGGTAAGTATGGGATGATTTGAAATGTTCAATTTTGGTGCAGTGTGAAGCAGTAGGCAAGTTTTCAAATGTATTATTAAACCCCTTTAATGTACACTGACAAGCAAAAGGGTAACAATGTTTTGAACTTTTGACTTTCAGGCTCCATATCTCCCCATCCACTACAGCTTTGAATGTGAGGCTCCCATCATTTTATAGACAATCACCTTGGCTATCTTATACATAAATTTGACTTCCTACTATTTAGCATATGCTTAGTAATGCAGATTCTTGTCATGTAACTGCATTGTTACTGTTTATTTCTTAAAAATCTAAATTTTAAGTTTTATTATTTTGTTAGTATTCTGTAAATCCACCTTTGGCTTGTTTCACTGCCTAAATCCTTCTGGGCTCTCGATCAGATTCAACAGGTATCAACCGAAATCTGATTCCAGGTCTCTTCTACACGTTCCCAATGTTGCTGCAGACTGGTCGACTCACTTGGGTACAAATAAAGCTTTTGATAAAATGATTGTAGTCGCACATTGAAAGCTGTAATGGATGGTGAGATAAGGAGCCTGAAAGTCAAAAGTTCAAAACATTGTTACCCCATTGCTTGTCAGTGTAATCTTTAGTTAGGGACCTGCCTGATTGGGTTTCCTTGACGTGGTAGGTGGGCATACGAACGTAAACAATTTGTGCACTAAAAAGCTCCATTTTATATGTGTAGAAAAGCAATAATGCAATTAAAATGTTTCATGATTTTTTGTTGGCATGGGTGTTAGCTGCTGCTACTGAATTTTTTGGGAATTTGTATCACAATCTGTGTCACAATGGCTGGTGGCAGTGTCTATATTCAATGTCAGTTGTAACAAAGAATGAACTGGCTGATTTTTTAGTTTTGTTTGCTTAAATCAATAGTACAAGCAAGTATAATAAACTTTATAATTTGATATCATCAAAGAAAATTCCTCTTTCTCTTTTATGAATTCTCTTCCTCTTCCCCCCTTCCACCCAAATATTGTCTCATAGGATGAATGGTAACCAGACTGAGGGATCAGGTGCATGCTGCCCATAAATGTCTATGGGGAGTGAAGGGGGAAGCTACAGAGGAAGACAGAGACAGACACACAGATAAGTAAATGTTATACCCCAGTGCTGGACTCACAGCTGACATTGCTCAGTGTTGCTCCATAACATGCTCCATGCTGCTGCTACTTCTGAGGTTTTTCTACAGAGATATAGGGAAGAGGAATCCATGTGGGTAGGTACGGTTTATGGGAGACATCATAGCAGTTGGTCTCCACCCACAAGTATAGGCACACTTGGAAACTGGAAAAGGAGCGTGCAGAGGGGAAAACTTCTAAAATATGCCATATACAAGTTATATACTGGCCAGAAATAGTGCTACTCCTCATGTACACACGTGATGACTTATCCTGAAAAGTCACCTGAAAGCTATTAGAGACACAATACTCGGATTATATGGTAGAATCATACACTGTAACAGTTATTCCTATGCTATTTCACTCTCATTATTGTTGCCTTTTACCTCTGCATCGGAGCCGACTGATTTCATTGTTGAAGACGCTGCACTATTATTTCTTTTAAGCAACGGACACTGCGGCGAAAACCCCACAGAACCCATTGTAGTTGGGCGCTATTGGTTTCCGCTGTGAAATGGATCCGGTTCCACCTCTGTGGCGGAGGTTCCCACTTTACTGGAAGCGATGTTTATTCTTACAATTTGTGATCTTTATTAGGACTTGTTCACACGATCTTTTTGGAACCGATTTTGGATCCATTTAGGATCCGAAAATCGCATCCAAAAACGCAGCGTCATCGAATCCCAAACACATGCAACACACAGGTGTGTGTTTGGCTGCATTTTGGCTGCAGCATGATCGCACCCTAATGTTGCTGCGTCTTTCGGATCAAGAATTGACATGTCAATTCCTAGAATGGATCCGAAAGACGCAATTAAACACGCATCGGCGATCACTCGTCTGAACGCTTATGCATGTAAAACACATTGCTTATTGCTAGATGCGTGTATTGGTCCATCTAGATGGAATACTATCGCAAACAACTCTGGATGTATGTAATCGCCTCAAGGCTAAATACAGTGTTAAAAGTTAATAGTGTATTCATAAAGTTTCACAACCCTCAGCTTTAGGCATATAGGTTTTCCAAGCCAGGGCAGTTCCTAGGCTAAATTTCACTCAGGGCGAGGTGAAGAAATTTTGCCCCCCCCCCACCTCCGTAACATATGGCGCCACATTGCATCACCATAAACCAAAGCCAAAATATACAACTTTACCACAATGTGCTACATATAAAACTACTAAATAATAGTCATACAGTTACCAAATAACACCGCTACACCAATTAGAATCCCAAGACCACTAAGACCACAAAATCCCAACACACGTGACGAATAATACCACCACACCATGAACACATATCACCCCACATAGTGACCGAATAATACCACCACACATGACCAAAATATCACCAGTAACAGTGACCGAATAATAAAACACACCATGACCACATAAACACCAGCACCAGTGACCGAAAAATACAAACTGACCTTTTCTGGTATAAATCATTATACTACAACCAATTTTTACCGGCATACAGTGACCATACAATGATGGATACCAGTTGTTACCAAAGGCTCTGCGACATATAAGTGATTACATTAAAGTTATATCTTTGTGACCACAGGAAGTTCTCTGAAAGGTTGTTCTCTTTCTCTTCTTCTTTTCCATTGTCCGACGCCCTGATGACTACTTCCAGCTCTCACTGTAAAATTTACAAAACAAACATCTTAGAGCTCCCTAACTTTAACAGACTTCTCACCAATTCCTATTCTCTATACAAATCCCCATCTATAGCACCTCCCTATGGTAGCCATGTAATATGCCCCCTGTAGCCCCGTTTGTACCCCTATGCAGGTAGTAGCCCCCTGTAGCAGTGATGCCCCCTGTACCAATGATTTCCCCCGTAGCCAGTGATGCCTCCGTAGCCAGGTGTTGCCCCCTGAGCAGGTGATGCCCTGTGGCAGTAGATGCCCCTTGTAGCCAGGTGATGCCCCATTGTAGCAGTGATGCCCCTGTAGCCAGTGATGCCCGCCTCGTAGCCAGTGATACCCCCATGTAGCCAGTAGATGCCCCCTTGGAGTCAGTGATACCCCCTGTAGCCGATGATGCCCCTTGTAGCAGTGGGTGCCCCCTGTAGGCAGTTATGCCCCTGTAGCCAGTGATGCCCTGTAGCCAGTGATGCCCCCCTTGTAGCCAGTGATGCCCCCCTTGTAAACCAATGATTTCCCCCTTGTAGCCAGTGATTCCCCCTGTAGCCAATGATGTCCCCTTGTAGCCAGTGATGTCCCCTTGTAGCCAGTGATGTCCCCCTTGTAGGCAGTGATGCCCCTGTAGGGCCGTGATACCCCCTTGTTTGCAAAATAAGATGCCCTCCTGTAAACCAGTGATGCCCCCTGTGGCCAAATGATGCCCCCCTGTAGCCAGAAGATGCCCCCTGTAACCACTGATGCCCCCTGTAAACCATGATGCCCCCTGTAGCAGTTGTCCCCCTGTAGCCCGTATGCCCCCTGCAGAGTAGTGGCCCCCCCTGAAGCCGTAGATGCCCCCCTGTAGCCCGGTGATGCCCCCCTTTAGCAGTAGATGCCCCTTTTACCAGTGATGCCCCATTTTTAGACAGTTTGATGCCCCTTGTAGACAGAGATGCCCCCTGTAAACCAGTGATGCCCCCCCTGAGCCAGTGACCCTTGCAGCCAGTGATGCCCCTTGCAGCCAGGGGATGGCCCCCCCTGAAGCCAGTAGATGCCCCCCTGAAGCCAGTAGATGCCCCCCCCCCTGTGGCCAGTGATGCCCCCCCTGTAGACACTGATGCCCCCTGTAGCCAGTGATGCCCCTGTCGCCAGTGAGGCCCCCTGTAGCAGTGATGGGCCCCCCTGCAGCAGTGAAAGCCCCTTTGAAGCCAGTAGTGCCCCCCTGAAGGGCCCGTTAGATGCCCCCCCTGAAGCAAGTGATGCCCCCCTTTGTAACCAGTAGATGCCCCCTGTTGCCATTGATGCCCCCCTTGTAGCGAGTAGATGCCCCCTTCTATCCAGGAGATGCCCCCTGTAGCCAGTAGATGCCCCCTGTAGCCAGTGATGCCCCTTGTAGCCAGTAGATGCCCCCCTTGTAGCCAGTGATGCCCCTGTAGCCAGTGATACCCCCTGTAGCCAGTAGATGCCCCCTGTAGCCCGTGATGCCCCCCTGTGGCCAGTGATGCCCCCTGTAGGCCGTAGATGCCCCCCTGTAACCACTGATGCCCCCCTGTAGCCAGTGATGCCCCCTGTAGCCAGTGATGCCCCCCTCAGTAGTGATGCCCCCCTTGAAGCCAGTAGATGCCCCCCTGAAGCCAGTGATGCGCCCCTTGTAACCAGTAGATGCCCCCCTTTTAGCCAGTGATGCCCCCTTGTAGCCAGCAGATGCCCCCTTGTAGCCAGGAGATGCCCCCTGTAGCCAGTAGATTCCCCCCTGTAGCCAGTGATACCCCCATTGTAGCCAGTAGATGCCCCTGTAGCCAGGAGATGTCCCCCTGTAGCCAGTAGATGCCCCCCGGTAGCCAGTGATGCCGCCCTTGTAGCCAGTAGATGCCCCCCTTGTAGCCACTGATGCCCCCTTGTAGCCAGGAGATACCCCCCTGTAGCCAGTAGATGCCCCCTGTAGCCAGTGATGCCTGTAGCCAGTAGATCCCCTGTAGCCAGTGATGCCCCCCTGTAGCCAGTGATGCCCCCGTAGCCAGTGATGCCCCTGTAGCTAAAAGATGCCCCCCTGTAAAACCAGTGATGCCCTGTAGCTAATAGATGCCCCCCTGTAGCCAGTGATGCCCTGTAGCTAGTAAGATGCCCCCTGTAGCCAGTGAATGCCCCTGTAGCTAATAGATGCCCCCCTGTAGCCAGTAGATGCCCCCTGTAAGTAAGTATAAAATAACAAAAAAAGTACTCACCTTGGTTCGCGCGTCCCGATCCGGAGCTGCTGAGCGATGTCAGCGGTTGTGCGTCTCACGTGCTTACGCTGCATGCAGCTCCAGAGATCTCCTCGTTGGCAGAGCTGCCAGCCGGGGAGATCGAGCGTCGCAGGGGGCGCGGTGAAAGCTGTGCGCCCCCAGCGACGCTGATACAGGGGAGAAGCTAGGACGGGAATGATCTGTCCCGCCTACTCTCTGTACGAGCAGCTGCTGGCTCTGCGCGACTGTTATAAAACAGCCGCGCAGAGTCAGAGGCGATCCTCCGGGCGGGCGAGGCAGGCGTCGCGGCGCCCCCCTCGGGTGAGCGGAGCCTCGGCGCCCCGGGCGATCGCCCGCCTCGCCCGCCCCTAGGAACGGCCCTGTTCCAAGCATATACAAAATATCAGTAAGTCCTGCAACTTCACTGCTCGCTCGAGCCTTCACTTATTCATCACTCTTTTTCTGAGCTCAATATAATAATAGCAAAGTCCTTAAAGGGGTTGTATCATTACATTAAATGGTCTTCAGAATAAGGGGACAGTGAAAACAAGCAACTTTGCAATTGGATGTCATTTGCAAAGCTGTCTGTTTTCACTGTCTCCCTTATCTTCCTTTTGTGTAAACACTGTTCCCCAGTGCTGGTCGGATTCCACCTCCTTTCATTTCATTGGCTGACGACTCTACTAATTTACATTCTGTCTGGCACCCCAGTAGGGAGCACGCATTCCTGCCTCTCTCACTCAGAATAAGGGGCCGGCAACAATTTCACTCTGCACAGCCAGGAGCTCCACAGTGACACTGTAGCTGCTTCTACAATCAGAAAACAGCAGAATTGTGCCCGGTGCCTTAATGCTCCTGCGTGTAAACATAGAAAGGAGACAGATCTGTGCTGCTCTGGATGAGTTCATAGAAGACTGGATTCAACTGTAACAAACCTCCAGCTGTGAGAGGAGAAGAGATCAGTGCTCCGAGTTCATAGAAGACTGTCTAGACTGAATGTAGGCCTGTGGTAGGTAAACAAACAGCTCTTACAAAATAAGACTGCATAGGGAGAGGAACGACACAGTGACATGTGGATTCAGACAGAGAGGGTGGGGGAGAGCAGGGATGTGCTATCCCCTCCCACTGATCTCAAACAAACACACTGACTCGGGAGCGAGCACAATCAGTGAAGGGGGGGATGATGTCATCCCCCTTCAGTTAAGAAACACCCAGCTGGGAGGGGAAGAAACGCCCCTGAATTTGAAGAGCTGAGAAACTGAAAGTACAATGAGACAGACGAACTAATGAAGCTATAAATCCCCTTTAAGCGCTGATCATGATACAGTAGTGGAACTCACTGTGTCCTCTTTTCCGTCTGGGTATCATCTGGCTGTGATGTTTCGGGGGACCGTCCCCTTTGTCAAGCCCCCTTTGTCCGTCTAGATGGACCCAAACATGCATCTAAGAACGTATGTTCACACGGAACTAACACTGTGTGAACATACCCTTACTGTGGAGAAACCCTTTGAAGTCAGTGCAGAAGGATGGGGAAAATCCACAATATGGAGGGCACGTTGTAGCTTATTTTATTCACCGTCATACATATAACATCTGCAGATCACAGTCACGTAGTGAATAGTGTTGAGCGAACAATAAAAAGTTCTAGTTCGATTAGAACCTCGAACTTTTGTGAGTTCGGTTCGAAGTTCTATTTGAACTCGAACTTCGAACCCCATTAAAGTCAATGGGAGAAGATGTTCGGGTTATTTTTTTTACCTATATAGGTGGGGGAGAAGATGTAATTACCATGCACAGCAGTAAACTGGATACGTGGAACAACTTCGTGAAGAAAATTTGGCTCTAAGAGTGACAGAAAAAAATCCTTTCAATGGCTAACTGAAAAGATGAGGACAGCTTGCAAGCAGGGGCTTAGTTATAGGAGGTGCAGCAGTAGCAGCTGCTAAAGGGCCCTGCATCCTGAGGGGGCCAAAAAGCCTCTTTGAAACAAAGGAGATTTGGAGAAGGAGTGTTAAACAATTACTGAACCCCCAAAACGGCAAAAACTGAACTTTTTGGCACTGAGTATGATTTACCAATATAATATATATTCTTGTATGTGAGAGTTAAGTGTTATGTGAGCCTGGAAATGTCGCCAAATAACAGCTTCTGTGTGTGGGAAAGATGCAGCCAGCAATACCAAACTCCCTAAACTATTGCTGTTTATGGAGAGGAAAATATAATCTAACTAAGAGCAGTCTGTACATTACAGAGAGTGAGCTTAAAATGGCGTTCGCGAGGCAATACAGTGAAATATATATAACATGGTCATGTGATTTTAGCAGTCAATGAGTACACCTCAGTTATGACGTTTTTGACACTTCTTTGTGCTCTGCACTGATTGGATAGCTTCCAAAAGTGAAGAAAGGTTATTGGATGGCCGCCAACAGTGCAGAAAGCCACTGAAAATTAACCTAAAAATGGCGTGTCGAACTAGAAATAGAACTTTACTCGAACGAACTGTAAAATGTTCGGTTCCAGTTCTAAAAATTCGAGAAGTTCTACTAGAACTTAACTTTTCTAGAATAGTTCGATCAACACTATTAGTGGAGGTACCATAGCCAGTGCTTATAGGTCTACGGTAAAACATTGCCATAAATCATGGCCGACCAAGCGGTTCATTTTTATGCTATATTTCCTAAACTTAACCCACAGAGTCCAGTTTTTTGGTAACTCAATAATTCGGGAATAATCACCACTGACAAAAATGAGGCTCTTCTATTTTCATTTCAAAGTCTGATCATGTAGTTCCACATTCCAGCCGCAGGTGTCAGTGTTCCTGCCAGTCACCCAGGTTCAGCTCAACAGAGAGATCTTATGGCAAACCATAGCAACACTGTCATCTACAGGCTGTGATATAAATTACCATAAAGCTTGCACAAAAATTCTATTGAGAGTGGTTTCAAGCAAAATATCAGCGTGCAAATAATATTACTGTTTACTCTTTAAATCCAGCGTGAATGTGTATCTGTCAAATTCAAACATTTCTTTTGTCCCAATAAATGACAAAACTTACAATCAAAACCGAAATGAAATAAAAAGAAACGTAAAACAAATAACCCAGTGAGAGAAAACATCCGAACAATAAAATAACAGAGATGTCATGTACGATGCACAACAAAGACAAACATCTGCCAGATCCAAGAAAGCCAAAGAGACGCGAATAGATGGAGACAGAGACATAGGGAAAGATCTGTATGCCTTCAGCAGTGTCACGACCAAACCATGCAAAGAAATGTGACAACTTTAAGGTGTACGGACATCTAGTGAGAGCGTATACATCCTCAGATCTGTATATATAGTGCAATCGTAGAACATGCGTTAACTCCTCACTTTCCAAAGAGCATCGGATTGTACAAAACGCGTTAACTCCTCACTTGCCATAGAGCATCGGATTGTGAATGTTAAAGGAGTTCTCTGCGGTTAGAAGGTACAAGGCCGTTGGGCACGTAAAGACAACTGTCCAATATAAAGAATCAATTGTATCCATATCCACACTCAGGATATGTAAAATATTGCCGGATCCACGTTGACATCACATTGCATGTAATGGGATATAATGATGTGAGCTGTTCTTCTGACCTCCAGCTTGAAATGGCATAGATACAAGTATAGAGTCAGATCCTATTGATGGGGTGGTGACATTGACACATTACAATATTGGTAAGCTGCTTAATCTTGATTATCTCTGCTCACAAGGCCCTATTCTATTCTTCTTCGACCTTGGGAAAATCATTTAAAATGTTTGGATATTAAGCATTCAAATCTAACTTGGTGGCTGACAAATATTTATTTGTACTTAGGGCGACATCTAGGAATTCGCACTGCAACCAATTTTTGTAACTTGGCGCTGAAAACTCAAAGTTCTAAATAGATATAGAGGAGTGTATAATACGACAGTGTGAATGAAAGTGTTATTGTATGGTGCATAGAGTGTAATGCACCAAAAACTGTATGGTACATAGAGTATAATGCGGCAAACATTGTATGTGGTAGAGTCTAATGCGTGAGTCTGAATGGTGCTTTTTAGAGTGTAATGCACCAAGTCTGTATGGGGCATAGATTTGAATGTGCCAAACATTGTACGGTGCAAAAGAGTGAAATTGTCCCAAAAAACATTATATGGTGCATAGGTGTAATGCGCCAAAGTCGTATGTGCATTAGAGTGTAATAGGGCCTAAACATTGTATGGTGCATAGAGTGTAATGTGGCAAACATTGTACGTGCATATAGTGTAATGGGCCAAATATTGTATGGTGCATAGAGTGTAATACGTCGAACATTGTACGTTACATAGAGTGTAATACGCCAGCCAAACATTGTACGGTGCATAGAGCGTAATGCGGCAAACATTGTATGGGGCATAGAGTGTAATGCGCCAAACTTTGTATGATGTATAGAGTGTAGTGCGGCAAACATTGTATGGTGCATAGAGTGTAATGCGGCAAAGTTTTCATGGTGCATAGAGTGTAATGTGCCAAACTTTGTATGTTGCATAGAGTGTAATGCGCCAAACTTTGTATGGTGCATAGAGTGTAATGCGGCCAACACTATATATATAATGCGCTAAAGTTTGTATGACAGCTTTGCACCAAACTTTGGCACATAAAAAGTGTCATCAGGCGCACATTGCCCAAGTTTGGCCGTACGCCTGTTCATACATCTATATAAACCAGCAATATATGGTGAAAAAAATGGCGAAGGTGAATTGATAGATGTCGCCTTTAGTATCTATCCTGTATACCCTTATCTTGATACCTTGTATGTGTTTATTTACTGGTTATGCTGTTGTGTTACAAGCTACATTAGTTACATAGAACTAAAACATGTCACTTAGTTGTTACATTTGTCTTTCCTTCATCCTGGGCTTTAGGTTACGTCTATGCAGCAATGTTAAAATGCTGTCCAAAATCCAACAGCATGTTGACATTACTGGGCCGTGGTTTTTGGTGCAGGGTTGCAGTAAAATCCTCGGTTGGTTTTCGTATTTGCTGTCGGCCCCGTACATTGAATGTATGAGAATCTGATGGCAATCCGGCAGAATATGCAGCATGTTTTAGGCCCTGTTCACACGACGGATTTGGCCGCGGTTATGGCAGTGGGTTCCGACGCGGTTTCCGCGACCAAAACTGCGTCCAAATCTCGCCTAGTTTATTAACGTGGTTTCCTATTGGAAACCGCGTTAATATTCACACGTCGCGGGTTTGGCCGCGGGTGTGTGAGAACTCTCCTGTCAATTCTTGACAGGGAGTTCTCAGCGTGGAGGCCACGCAGTGTCGCCGCGGGCGTCGCCACGGGTGGTGCGCGGCTGGCCCGCAGCTCTTGGCACGGTTTGCCCCCTGCCTATTAATTTGCATTGGGGCAAACCCTCTCCGCAAGCCGCGCCCCAAGCCATGCCACACCCACGCCGAGACCACGCCCAGCACCCGCACCGCAAACCAGCGTCGGGAGACGCGAGTTTGCGGCGAGGTTAGGACGAGGTTTGGCCGCGCCCGAACCCGCGACCAAACCCGCCGTGTGAACAGGGCCTTAAAATCCGGCGGAATTCGGTGGATTTTAAAACCAACTGGGAAAAAAATCTGTGCTGTGTAGACTACAGCATTCCTACGAGAATACTGTGCTGTGTAGACAGAGCTATATGTATGAAAACCATCTAGCAATACTACCGTCTTTGTTGTCCATAGCAACCAATCAGAGCCCACAGCAACCAATCAAGGCTCATAGCAACCAATCAGAGTTCAGCTTTTATTTTTCCAGAGCACCATAGGAAATGAAAGCTGAGCTCTGATTGGTTGCTGTGGTCTCTGATTGGTTGCTATGGACAACAAAGACAGTCCTACTGCTAGACTGTTTTCATACATAAGGCCCCAAATGTGTCTCTGGCTATTTTTTTACCATCTTTCTGTCTTTGACTGTAAGGACATACTAGGGTGTTGTGTAGGGAAAGGTTCCAGCTCAGGATCGCCCTTTTCCAATCCCTTGCCCGCTCCTGTCATCTGCACCTCAAGAACATCTTCAAAATCCGTCCTTTTCTTACTGTAGAAACAGCTCAAACCCTCATTGTTGCTCTCATTCACTCTCGTCTTGACTACTGGGAACTCCCTGCTTATCGGTCTCCCTCTCTGTAACTCTCCCTCTCCAATCTGTTTCCCGAATGCAGCAGGGGAGGGGTCATCTTTCTTTTCAGCCGCTATAATGATGCCTCTTTCCTGTGTCAGTCTCTGCACTGGTTGCCCATTTCAGTAAAAGGATACAACATAAACTCATCACACTCACCAATAAAGCTCTCCACAGTGCTGCACCCCCCTACAATTTTCCTCTCTCATCTCTGGGCTACCGCCCTACCCGTGCTCTCCGCTCTGCTGATGTATCAGATTACATGTCTCAGTCATCTGAACCTCCCCATCCCCGTCTCAAAGATTTCACACGTGCGGGCCAATTCTTGGAAACATGCTACCGCGGAAAAATCAGGCACACTCACAACCCTCACGTTTTAAGAGGGCCCTAAGAACATATCTTCTCAGGCTGGCATATCAAGACCCCAAATTTGCAAACCCCCCACCTTCTATCACACCTATCTGTCTCTCCCTACACTTGGGCACTCACAGGCACTTATCTGTATATAGATGTACTGTCAGGGTGGCAGGTTCACCCAGCTTTTATGTAAACCACCTCCTATTTATGTAACATGGCCGGACCATTGTAAACGTAGCACTTCTTAACCCTTTGTCTCAGCCTTACACCATAATAGATTGTAAGCTCTCGCGAGCAGGGCCCTCACACCTTTGTGTCTCATTTGAAGTTCTATTAATGTGTAATGTCTGTACGTAAAACCCTCTAAACTGTAAAGTGCTGTGGAATATGTTGGCGCTATATAAATAAAAATTATTATTATTATTTTTTCAGGGAAGTCATCGTATTTTGCTAGTCCCCCCTATAAGGGTCATGTGTAGGGACTTTTCAGGGAAATTTGGTAGTTTATCAGATGTATTTCATAAAGGTTAAAGGGATTTTCTGACCACACTGATTAGCTTTAAGCATTTAGGCAAAGGTTAATAAAGATCATTACCAAATACATTGCTGTTCTGATTTTGCTTCCTTTCAGAGCTATAACAGTTCTTATCTCCTCTGCTTGTGTACACAAGTTTTCCTAGGTTACTGCACCTCTTTCTGCTCTAGCAGTGGCCAGGATGATAACATCACTCTCTGCTGTGTCTTATCAGCAGCACCATGGCTTGTTTATGTTACTGACAAAACTTTAAGCCTTAAGAGCTCTGGGATCTATGAATTCTGTGAGATTGTGAAAAAGAGGGCTCAGTGGGGCTCCTGAAAATGGAAGAAACCAGAAAGCGTTACCAGGCTGAACGAAAGACTGTAGCGTATGAGAGAAAGGAAGCTGAGTTGCCAGGGGCCAAAAACCATATCTGCCACATGCCTGTAAGATGCAAGAGTGCGGCTGGTGTATATGATGGGTGGAGTGTACAAGGATGGTGGGTGGTATGGTGCACCAACTTTGTAGAATAAGACACAACACTTGTTTCAGGAATCTCCAGGCTTTACTCACAGCTCAGACTTATGGAAGTTACACATTTTTTCTTGAGTCAGGATACAGGTTACTTCAGTACAGTACAATAGTCTCATACTTTAATTTGCTCCCCAGACAATTTCTTCCTCGGCAACCCTGGCAAACCTCCCTCCCCGCCCCCTCAAGCCTGGGTC
>JAODAL010065816.1:0-18044 GCA_025379985.1 Phyllomedusa bahiana
ATGTGGTATTTTCATATACATTCATGAAAACCATCCAATGCTATGATGAAACTGGCTCTCAAGAGAACTAATCCAGGGAATTTAGACCAAGTGTTATGTTTGCTACAAAGGATAAGTTCATTAGAGTCATCAGCCTCAGAGCAGGCAAATGAACAGCACCTTAGATTAGAGTCCATATTATGTAAATGCTTTTCAGAGCTTAAGTACCAAAGTCTCTAAAAATCAACTGTTCAGACGAGACTGCGAGTATCAGTCTGTTAAAGTTGAATTGCTAGAAAGAATCCATACCTACCCCTAATAATCCTGGACCTGGCAAATGGCTCTATATGGTTAACAGTATCTTTCCTCCTTACTGAAAGTGTCCACTCTCTTTTCTCTCTCTGTACTTCAATCTGTTGTTCACTTTGTCTCTATGCTGCTTCTTGTCTTCTTCTTTTAATTCTGTTAATATTTTTTTTTCTATACAGGCTGCACTTATATGATCACTGTCTGGCTCTGTTCCACTGCCAGCTGATGAACAGATGACCCCTTATGCTGAAACAATTTAATTGGCAACAGAAACGCCTAGGACAACATGTATGATTTTTGGCGCCCAAGAGCCAAATATTATTGCGCCCATTAGTAGCATTGAATGCGCCTGAATCTATGAACCTGTTATTTAGCATTTTCTAGCTACAAAGCGACAATTCTGGCTCAGGTAAACCATGTTTAAATTGGTCTACCTGTTCCAGCAATAATACGCCTGGATTTGCTGTGCTACAGTTAAAAATGTGTAGAATACTACGGTTGTAGTGCAACACGCCCCAGAACGCCCTCGCATCTTAGGCGCATTACAAAGTGCCGCGGGTGCTTTATAATGCGCCTAATTATGGAGTGCGCCTGCTCATACATTGAGCGCACAGGGCTGCGCCATATATGTCGCCCCTAATTACTTTTCTTACGTCTAACAATAACTATCTAGCTGCCTATCATAGCAGGCTATTACATGCTTGGAGCCCCTCCACTTAAACAAAATCCCTTGGAAACTCCCAAATTGGTTGTGAATTTGCATGTGACACTGGTACTTAGGGTTAGAGTTATGGTCATAAATGATGTTTCTGGGAATTCCACCAAGTTTAATGGATTTAGCCGCAACCAGAATCAGTGAGATTTCTAAAGCAAACACAAAGTCTATTTTCTAAACAAAAGTCTATGGTGGGACTACCCCTTGTAGTTCCCAAGTAGCGCTGTGAATCAACTACATGAAAGACGCCTAAGTGCTGCAGTGCTGGAAGAAACAGTAAAAAGTGCTGCAGTCCTACTTGAGTGATCTTTCATTGAAAAGAATCGTCCCACATTCCAAGAACCATAACTTTTTCTTATTTTTCCATCTCCATAGACATATGAGGATTTTTATTTTCTTGTGGGACAAGATTTACTTTTAATGCTGCCATAAAAAAAATCATAGAATGTATTGTTAAATCGAAAAACAGTTGTAAATAGGGTGAAATGTGAAAAAAATACATACATGTGCTATTTTACAGCTGTTTTGTTTTTATAGTCTTAACTCTTTAGTACAAATGATGTGTTATCTGTACTGTGCAGGGCTGTACAATTTCGATGATACCAAATTTGTAGGGCTTTTGCTATGTTCATTCTCATTCACCAAAAAACAAGTCCACATGCAGCTACGTTTACAGCAAAATAAAAAAGTCATGCCTCTTAAAAGGTGGGGATGAAAACAAGCAAAATAAAAAAACAAAAATGGGCTATTCACTAAGGGGTCTATTGGCCGTAGATAAACAAACTGCAATTCAATACATACTGGTATAATGGGATTAGACATTATTTGGTCTATTCAGATACAGCATTTGGTTATCTTCCCCACCGTTCAGGTTGTTTTATTGTCTTCTAAATGTAGTTTTCTCTTCACTTCATCTTTGTTGCTGCCTTCCATGCTGCACAATCATCACAAAATGGCTCAAAGTTCTGTAATGTCTCATTTGCCATCTGCGCCTAGCCATTGTGGAATTACCAAAAACAGAAAAAAAAAGTCAAAAAAGGATACATTAGGATTCGTCTACATGGCAAAAACAAAATACTAGTCGAATTCTAATTAGAATTAAAATATTATTTTACACTAGGTTTTTGTTTTTCGCAGTTTTCAATTTGCAAAAGTCACAGAACCAGAGCAAAACTGTGTGGTGTAAAAATGTTTGAAAAATGGAATAATATAGATTATAAAAATGTGTTTAAACCTTTATGTACACACACACCCCCTAACTAGTTATAAAATAAGTAGCTAGAGATGATAGAACCATTTATAAGGGTCAATATTTGCAGAGTTTGCAAGTTTTTAAATTAATGGAGAAGATAATATCATGATTTACATAAAATGGAAAAAATAAACTCAAGTTTCTTAATGCAGTGTCTTTGGTGTTTTGAATGTAGAAGGGATCTTTGAAAAATGTACTTAAATCTCCAAGCAGGTGCACCATTAGGCCAGTGTTGGCAGTACTCCTGAGAGGAGTCCTGATCAAACTTAAAGAAAAAAGAAGTCAACTTATATGGTACAAGATAGAAACTGCATAAAGCAAAGGCTTATGGGAAAAGGGCTGAGGAGCTCCACAGCGCACTCTATTGGATGTAGATATCCTCAATTCACATGTAGCTCGCAGAAGCCTTGCAATGTGAAAGGGATTTGAGTTAAGTTCAACTACAGACAGCTGTATTTGCCCCTTATCAGTGCAGAGTAGAACTTGGTTGCTAGGTGAGAGCCAAGAGTGGCTTAGAAGGGGAAAAATTTCTCCTTGGGGAGAGCCACCAATAAATTGGTTGATGTAAGGATTTTACGAGCCTTTCAGACCTCACTGACTGTTTTGCATAAAGCAAAGGCTTATGGGAAAAGAGATGAGGAGCAAGATATAAACTGGTAATAGACTGCGGGCCCAGATGCTTCGGTTGTATGTGACTTACATTTTTTATGGAATTCCTGTCTCTTAGTAACTTTATTCATAATGACATGGCTGTAAGGGTTCCAGAGATGAACATTGCAGCCTGACCCCAAAATCTTGACAGTCCATACAATAGGACTACATAAGAAAACTGTTTTGTAAAAAGATGCAAGTGCAATGACTTCTTCTAGAGGCATGTTAATTTAATCATGTTAGACTCACTCATTAACTTATTATTTTATTATTATGAGTTTTTTTTTAAAGCACCATTCATTCCAGAGTGCTGTAGATTTGAGGGGGGTTTATATACATAACATAAGTTCAAACAAAGTACAATGGCCACACTTATTGAGCTTGTGAAGGCTTACAATCTACTAGGATATTCAATTAACATATTTAACATATCCATTGACTTTTTTTTATAAAACAGGTAGAGCAAAAATAATTTGACAAAAATAACTTGATACAGTAAGATGTCTTATATTAGGACATAAAAACCATTGAAACAGTGGAGCTCAATCTTTGCCATAGGTATAATATTATATTAGATAATAAATTAATCTTTATTAAATCTGTATGTCATCATTACATACAGTGACATTGGTAGTTAAGAGTTGGGAGGCCGAGTATGAGTTCTCCACTAGGTTTAGAACATCTTAACCTCTAGTTAAAGTTCCCCTGGTTCATAAAGTTATTTCATACTCCAAATATAACAGTTCTGAATCTGAAAAAAAACATGCAGGAACAAAATAATAAATATATTTAAGGAACAGAACATTACAATGTTGGGTATTTTTGTTGCTACGTTTTAAAGGCAAATAACAGCTTAACTCTATCACAAAGATCCTAAATGTATTGCACTGCAGAGATGAGGTCCACTTCTCATAATATGATATTTCATTATCAGTGTAAAAAAATCATGTGTATCTTTTCAGAACATTCAAGGTATTCAAACAGTAAGAACGGGAGAGAGGGAAGATGAACACAGCAGGCAATGCCAGGCTAACTATTATGTTACATTCTGATTTTGAAAAGACATTGGTAGAGATGACAGGTTTACTGAAGGCATGAACAATACGTCGTTAAATAAATCGTTACCATTCTAGGCCTCTTTTTATGCCACCTTGCTATTGAGCACATTATTTTCATGCTGTACTACTGCCCTCCAGTGTCTAACCACAGCAAATGTTGCCTATTTTCTTATGAATGGTTTTTTATGAAGGTTTAAGCAAGCATTTGCTAAAACAAGTCACATGTTTGAAATGCTTACAAAAGATTCTGCTGATATAGAGCAATGCTACTTGTTTGGGATTTACATGCAATTTGCTGTGTATTTAGGTTTTAGACTTTTGCAAGCTTAGAATTAAATCAACTTTCCCGTCATGAACTAACTCCAAAAATGGTTTGATGATTTTGTAATACCAAACAACTGATGATTAGCATTGCACTTCAGATTGAGATCAAACTCAACCCTAACCCAAAGTTGGATTTCCCTAATTACCTAAGAAGTGACGGCGAACCACAAGCACTGTCGGGTGCACAGGAGGGAGTGATGTGACCTCTATAAACCAGCAAAAAACATTAATTATAACCCCAATTTGGGGTTATCATTATAGTTGGGATTAAGATTAGGATAAGAGTAAAAAAAACTTCATTTTCGAGATGACCCAAACCTGAATTTTTTTTTGTTTGGTTTAACAGGAGCACATCTGAGAAACACTAATGCCGATGTGCTTGTAAAGAATCCTTGTAGAAAAATTGATTTAGTTTGGCTGCACTTATCACGAAGAAATTTTACCCTTTCATAGGGTAAAGAACATAAGACATCATGGTGTACAATGTCATCAGGATGGGAGCAGGAGCTATGTCTGTGTGATATGGGTTCCTATTTGAAAGGCCAGGATCAGAAGAGCCACTGGTACCAAATGTTTTACCCAAAAATGCAACAGACAATAGTACTAGCGCCTTATAAGTAGCATGACAAAGGTAGGGGGCTCCTAATGTCAGCCAAATGGCATCCTGCAAAATTTAATGAATATACCCTAAAACTGAAAAAAAAAAAAACAAGCCCTGATGACATAGACAGAAAAAAAAAGTTATAGTTTTTGGAATGCTGAAAGGGACCTTTATCTATAAAATATGCTTTATTGTGCAAATGCAAAGATATTAAAAAAACTATACAATTCTCATATTGACAAATATGTAACAAGCTTAATACATTTAAAATTTTGCTTGTACCAAACAGTAAACAATTGTCTCCTTAATTCATCTAAAACGTCAAATATCCCCAACTTTTGTGTATGTATATACACATTCCAAAATGATGCCAATAAAAATAACTCATCCTGGAAAAATCTAATTCGTCATACAGCTATGAAAAAAATTTAAGTATTCCTGAAATGTGTCATAAAAAATAAACAAATAAATCGCATGAAGCCTATTAACTGACCAAACCATAAGGTGTTATATCATTTAAGGGATTTTACCAGGCTTGTCTTGTCTGGTTTGTCCTGCTTCAGCTTTCCCTGTTTTTAAAATGGGGCATGTATACTTTTTTTGAACTGTATACAATGCATGTGACCCAGCAGGCTTGGAATCACCATGCCTTTCCCCACGGTGTGTTCACTTTAGTCAAACAAAGATCTGTGTATGGAAAGAGCTCTATCTACAATGTAGCTAAGTGGTTAGCACTTCTGCCTTTCAGCATATGGGTCCCAGGTTCAAATCCCTGCAGGAACCAAACAAGTCGATATTTTTTTTCTTAATGTACATATCTGATTGAGGTTTCTTTTTTAATTTTATTTATTTGCACTGTTTGACTAATTTCTAAGGGGTACAGAGGACAGGAGTAGAATAACAACACAGCAGTGAGTGTGATTACTAAGCATGCAAGAGACTGACAGTGGCTGCCTGAGAGGAGAGGTGATGTCTGAACATGTGTGGCCTGTACTGAGGAGCTCTTGTCACTGGTTGTATCCCCTAAAGATGAGCTGTACACCGTTGATCACTAAGGCAGCAGCTAAAACAAAAATGCTACAGAATTTTTAATAATGATGAATAGTGAAAATGTTCATTATTTAATTTCTAAGCTTTCCACATCAATTTTACTTTGTGGTAAAACCCCTTTAAAGTGATTTTCTCATCACAATGACTAGCTTTCAACATGTAGGGAAGGTAAATGAAGATTTTGCCTTGTTTGGGATATAAAAAAGATTGTATCTACTGCTTGAGTACATAATTTCCTTTTGGTTACCAAGCAATTCTCTCTGCTCTCTCATCTGATTGCTCCAAGCTGCTGTCTGACCATAATGGGTCGCTCCATGCTGAGTTTTCCCCCAAGTACAGTAGCTTGTTTACCTAATTTAAAGATAAGTTTTAGACTTTTAGCTCTACAACCTTGTGTACTATAGATTATAAACCAGCAGCACTCATATCACTCTAAGAGGAATAGCTAGGAATAGCAGAGCTGATATGTCAATCACTGCTATAGACCCACCCATAACCTAACCAAAAAGTGTGATTCTGATGCTGGCAATGAGCAGCAGACTCTGTGGAAGAGCATGTTGAGAAAACACTTTTAAGAATATATGACCATCATATAGGGAAGCTTTGATAACTCTGACTTTTGGGGACTTGAACCATCCACTTATTACATGGATGGCCATTCATCTGATTGGTGACTGGCCAGGCAAAGCTTGCTGGGGTCAGTAGACTTCATTCTTAAAGATGTTTTTTTTTCATCGGGTAATACAAGATGTTTAAAGGAAAAATAATTAACATAAGTCTTTTTAAATTTACTATTTAATGTCACAGATGCCCCTGCGACCCTCGTTCCAGGTCGCGGGCGCATCCGTGCCCCCGCTCCGAGCGGCGCCCCGTCCCGCACCTCGGGTGCTGGGTCCGCTCACTCCTCTGCCCCTGCAAATAGCCACTTACCCAGCCACGCTCCTGTCCCGTCTGTCCCGCACGCCGGCAGTGTGAAATTTAAAGCGACAGTGCACTGGTAATTGGTCATTACCGGCACTGCTCCTATTTAAGTCTGGCCTCTTCCTGGCAGCTTTTCCGGATCCTTAGTGTTCATGCCTTTGGAGAAAGCACTCCTGAAGTCTTGTCTAGTCTTGTCTACCGTGTACCGAACCACTAGCCTATGTTTACCGACCACGAATCTTGCCGCCTGCCCAGACCCTTTGCCTGTCCACATCTACGAACCAGAGCCGCCTGCCCTGACCTTCTGCCTGTCCCCGACTACGAGCCTGCCTGACGAATCTGTACCTCGCCTACCCTTGGCCGCCACAGCAGGCAAGTCCCGCTAGTGGAAGCGACCTGGTAGATTCCCGCCGCAGCAAGTCCATCCCGCTTTGCGGCGGGCTCTGGTGAATACCGGGACCCACTTAGATTCCGCTCCTGTGGTGTGGGCTTCCACCATCGCCTGCGGTGGTCCAGCAGGTCCACTACCGGACCGTTACATGTAACTACAGCTCAAAATAGTCAAGAGGGAGTATTGTATACTCACTGATCTCTCAACAGAGGTGACTGTGTCACTCCCCCACAAAATGAATGGGGGCTATGTAAACTAAGCATGCAAAACTATCTCTGCTGAAAATAGGAAACAAACTTCCCATGTTTTGGAGACCAGGGGAATCCAAAGTGCATCACAAAGAACTCACTGTTTCTGTGTAGGTTCACGGACTAAATTAAAATCCCACCAGGACCCCACAGTGCTGCACATATATGATACATTTGAATGACATGTCTTTAAACAAATCTACAGAGTTTCAAGGAAATCAGATTTAAATCTGAGTGTAATTTAGTATTCTACAGCATGCTGTTACAATTCCATTATTATGAGGCAGCTTTACATTTTCTGTTAATTATTAAATGATCTCATTAGCTTTTTTTGTTTGTTTTTCAAAAAGCAGTTTTAAACTTCTATTAATATGGTAAACTCCCTTTATTTACATTATACATATCCTAGAACTAAGACCTCATGCAGACCCCCTAAGATCCATCTCTTATCTGCATCTAATACATTGAGCAACATTGTTCTATTTTTTATCAGGCACACTCCAATATCAGGCGCATTACAGAGCTCCCGCAGCACTTTTTAATGCGCCTGTGATTGGAGGCTGGAGACGTCGCACTACAACCGTATGAAGCTATACATTTATAGCTTTAGTATGGGAAATCCAGGCACATTACTGCTGAAACAGGAAAAAACTAGTGGTTTACCTGAGCCAGAAGTGTTGCTTTGTTGCAAGAAAGCGCTAAATCTATTACCTGCAGTAGAACAGGTTTATAGATTCAGATGCATTCTACGCTGCAAATCCGTGCAAAAATCATACATGTCGCCCATTGTGTCCATAGACTGCTTTGGGGCAAAACTGAACAATTTAGAGCGACATGTTTGTATGGGGCTGTACCATTATTCTGGTATCCTTTCAGCCCAAAAACTGTTGCAGCCCTGTTCTCTTTATGTATGAGCAGGCGCACTCCAAAATTAGGTGGCACTTTGTAATGCATCAAAGATGTGGGGCCATGTTGCACCACAACCGTATGATTCTACACATTTTTGACTGGAGAATGGCAATAATAGGCGCATCAAGTTACAAGTGGTTTACCTGAGCCTGACTTGTCGTAGTGGATCTAGAAAGTGCCAAATCTATGAACCACAGTAGAACAGGTCCATACATTCTGGCACATTCTACACTGCTTTAAAGCTATTTAGAACTGGCCTCTATGGGTGACATGTATGAATTCTGGCGCTGATAGACCAGTTCTAAATAGTTTTAAGCTAGTATAGACTATGCCAGAATTTATGAACCTGTTTTTTTGCAGTTCATACTTACAGGCGCAGTCTAGTGTTAATATGACAATTCAGGCTCAGGAAGACCACCTTTAACTTGGTCTGGCTGTTTTTACTGTTCTGCGCCAAAGTTGTGGTGTCAAAGAATCATAAATGTGTCTACTTCTACTAATGTGGTGCGAAACGCCCCCAGAACGCCCCAAAACTTTGGCGCACTAAAAAGTGTCTTTAGTGCGGTACCTAGGCGCCAAAGTTTGGAGTACGTCTGTTCATTTATCTGTAGAACTAGTCTACTACAGCTATTTGAGGCCAGAATTCTGGTGCAGCCCCATTCATACATGTTGCCCTATGCATCTAGATTATACATGTCGCCCTTAGTGCTTCTGATTTTATATTGAAAAATTGTGTATGAATTAGGAAGAAAACAATTGCAGAATGTAGTTTTGCATGCCAAATTACAGTGGAATTCCACACTAGTGGAGTATTTTGTGTCTAACAAGGGCACCATATGGCCATGTTGAATGCAAATGTGGCTGTATTATAGACTTTTTATTTACGATCGGTGCTATACTAGGTCTGGATTTCTCTTGTGCCTGATCCCTAAAAATAAGAACTCTGTTCTACACTACAAGACTACATATATTGTAGCATCAATCTACAAATCCCTACTGATAAAGGTATTGAAATAATATTCAAATTGCACAAAAAATAATATATAACACATACCAGTGGGTCTTAGGTTCTTTTGGTGAAATGTTGCATTTTGACATCTATAGTGGGAGAAACTACCCGTAGGCCTTGTGATGAAATTCTTGGGATCCTTAGACCTTCCTTTTTAAAATGTAAACAAACCCAGTTTTTTTTTACTTTTTTATTCCTTTCCCAGATTCCTAGACATTGATAGGATATGTCGTACAGAAAAGTCTGATGCGTTTCTGACATGGTTTCCTTAGCAGAAATCCAATACGACTCCTCAAATTTTTGCCAAGAAATTTCACTCAAAGAGGCTTTTTTTTACCTCTGATTCTGATGCGCGTTCGCCCCATTGCAATGAGGCTAAGGCTAGGTTCTCACGGTATAATTGCGGGGACGTATTTCCCCTGCAATTACGGCGTGTGCTCGGGAGTGGGGGCGGGACCGGGGGGACAAGCAGCTCGCCGGCCCCATAGACATGCATTATTCTCGGCGCATATATGCCGTGAATAATTGACATGTCACTTCTGGGGAGAGAAGACGTAATCCATAGTTCTCTATGAGAACTGTGGATTACTCATTATATTAATTGGACGTATCTCGCCTGTATTATGAGCAAGCATCTGACCCGCGAAATACGGGGCAAGATATGTCCCAATAATTGCAGTGTGATCATAGCTTAACTCATGTCCATCCCCACCGGTCGAGCGGAATCTGATGAGGACGCGCTCAAAAGAATCAATATCTTTTTTTTTTTTTTTTTTTCCATGTGATAGATTTTGTATCTGTGGTGTGGAAAATACTGTGTGAACTGCAACACACCTTTATGTTCTTTAAATGAATACTGTATATCAAAATGTCCACATATATTTTAAATGATGCAAAGATGTTATTAAAGTATACTCTGTTATCCATCTTAGGTCTCTCTGCTTATCGACCTAAAACACAATGGTTCTCAGTAAAAGTCATTATGCTGTCCCTTAAACTTAAAATAAAATTTTATGAAAGTGTAATGATTAGTGTTGAGCGATTATTATCGACAAAAGTTATGAAAGACGGCAAGAGATTTTTATGCGGGATCGAAAATTTTTAGATCATGCGATAATTAGGCTAAAATCCTTTGCAGCAAACATTAAGATCATCGCCATTTTTCGGTCCTTCCCTGTAATTTCTGGCGGCCAGACAAATCAGATTACAGGATTAGAGCAGGTGATATTGTGTGCGACGTCATGACTGGGATGTGTATGGTTGCGCTTGGCTGGAAAAATGCCACATGAGACCTCGTTTTACATAGAACAGCGTTTCTGTTCAGCCTCAGTGTCTCTCAGCGTCTCATAGGAGTAGGACGTGCGTCTGCCTGTGGCCAAACAGCTCCAGCGAAATTATTCTATTTTCTGCACAAGAGAAACTCTACTATTAGCTGTGATCCTGATTACAAATTTAGTTAGATCCGAGATTGACGATTTTTAGTATTAGGTAGAGAATTTAAATCATGCATCTACCTCTTAAGTCCACGGAAGGAGCGGTTGGAGGGGGGCCCGTGGGCGAACACAGACAAGCTCTATTAAAGAACACGGATAAAGTTACCAGACTTAGTGTAGACATTGCACAGCCAATATCTTTATTATTAACAGTTGCTATTGAAATATTTTCCTGGATGATTGGTGCAGCCAGAACTTAATTAGGATACACATCATATTTCAGTAACGTGCAGGTTCTCTGTGTGTAGGTGCAAAACTCCACTTTATTATCAGTATACATTTCATATAGGGATCAGTTTAAATTTCCCATCCGACGCGATTTGATCATATATCGCGGACGGGTTGCAACTTATCATAAAGACGTGCAATTTTATATGTCACCACAGGTGAATTGAAAGGTGCAAAAAAAAAACGGTGTTTATACAAAATACATAACAGATACGTGTTTTTGACTTTGGCGCACCTCAGCTTATGTTCCATTGACGCAGCTTGCACGTAAAATCTTAAAACAGCAATTTATAGTTCACCACAGGTGAATTGAAAGGTGCAAAAAATACATTTTATTATCCGAATACATTTCAGATACTAGTTTTTTGAACTTTGGCGCACTACACTTTGTTCATTTGACTCGACGCTTGCACGTAAATCTGAAAACAGCAATATTTTATGAGTCACCACACAGTGACATTGAAAGGTGCAAAAATACCCGTGTATAAGAAAACATAACAGATGCGTGTTTTTTTTTTACTTTGGCTCACTACAGGCTTTGTTCATTGACGCATCTTGCACGTAAATCTGAAAACAGCTATTTTATAGTCACCACAGGTGAATTGAAAGGTGCAAAAAATACCGTGTATTATACAAAACAAAGCAGAACTTGTTTTTATTACTTTGGCGCACTACATCTTTGTTTCATTGACGCAGCTTGCACGTAAATTGAAAACAGCAGATTTTTATCTAGTCACCAACAGGTGAAATTGAAAGGTTCAAAAAAATACATTTTATTCATCCGAATATCATGTTCAGATACTAGAGTTTATTTTGCGACTTTGTCAGCAACTACAGCTCTTGTTTCATTGACGCGAGCTTGCACGTAAATCTGAAAACAGAAAATTATATAGACACCAACATGTGAAATTGAAAGTGAAAAAATACATTTTATACTATCCAAATTAACAAAAAATTTCATGATACGGTTTTTCTTGACATTTGCACACCTACAGCTATTTGAGTTTCATTGACGCAGTCTTGCACGTAAATTTTAAAATAGCAATTTTATAGTCCCACAGGTGAAGTGATAAAGGAGCAAAAAATACCGATGTATTAATACGAAAACATAACAGATACGTGATTTTTGAACTTTGGCCACTACAGATATTTGTTCATCTTTGACCCGCAGCTATGCAGTAAAATCAGAAAACAGCAATTTATAGTCACCACAGGTGAATCTGAAAGGTGCAAAAAAAGACCGTGTGATATAGCGAAAATATAGAACAGGATACGTGTTTTTTGCACTTTGCCCAGACCGAGATTTGTTGATAGAGACACCCTTGCAGTTAAATTTTGAATCCAGCAATTTGTTTTGATTAGAGGATTTGAGAATAGCTGTGATTTGCCGTCGTTTTAAATAAGAGACTTTCCGAAAATATTTCCATACTTTCACGAAAATTTTTTATATTGTCTGACATGGAAGCGAAAATGCAGGTGGTAAGCGAGCAAATAGGGGTACACAGGAGAGTAGATGGAGTATGAAGACGGTGCTCCTTCCAGTCTGGCGACATACACGCATGCCAGCGGTATCGTCATTGCAGACCGTCAGGCCCAGTCATCGCTGGATTTTTTTCTCCCCCAAAAAAGGGCCCCTGTGAATCTCAGTATCGAGAACATCGTCGCCGAATCTGTCCTTCAGTGGTTTAGATCAGGCCTGCATCCAGCAGTCCATACCTTCTCGACCTCCCAGTCACGGCCACAAATGTCATCATCAGATCATCAGCATCCGTCCAACATGAACAGCCAAAAATGTCAACATTGTGTACCCACGCACTGTGGATAATCCATTGTCCAGAGAACTCTTTGATGACATAAATGCGGTTATGCGGTGTCAGTCGAAGGCATGTTAAAAATCATGAGGATGATTTAGTCTGCTCTGACAACCCCAGTTTACTGATGGGCCATCAGAGGAGGAAAAGGAATCGTTCAATCGGCAAAAATCTCGCGGTCGGCAACGCTATGCAGACCCTCTTAGCTTGTAGCCCGCGAGCGTCTCTATGGATGCAGGTAAAGTCAGGACTGACTCAGAGTCACCATCTAGAGTCTTATTCTGATGAATCGCGATTTGATGACGAGCATTGCCTGAATCCATTTTGGTCTTTTCCAAAGAATTTGCTGCGAGCCGTTCTTCCATCAGTGGATGAGGAGGAAAATGAGGGGGTTTAGGTTGGTCAATTTACGGTCCGCGCCACAAAAATGGGGGTAAAAAAAGGGAAGCGGGCGGTCCTCAGGTTCCGCTGTATATGATTCTGCCAGCCACTGGTCCAGCATGCAAACCCCCGCTCCTCGCTTTATTCCGTCAAAAAGTCCAGGACCTGCTCAAGCCTGGGCCTTCTTTAGAGCAAGCCTCTGATTCACCAGCATTGACATCTGCCTCTTTGCCATAAACGCTAATAAGTCAAGAACCTTAAGTGGTTAACCACCACCAACATGATCTAATATCCACATGCAGCGAATGCATAGATATTGAAAATGGAGGGAACACTTGCCAAAAAAGTGCTCACTGACGCTGCCACCCACTCGGGCCTCCATCCCACTACACACCCACTGCGTTCCTCCGCCTCCTCCTGCCCCCCACCACAAGCGTTCCTCAGCTGCCCATGTCTCCTCAGGGGCGTCTTGTATCAGGGATTCAGCCTCCGTGTCAGCCACCACCGTCAGCCACAAGTACCACCAGCAGCCACCAGAGACCCATCCTATCCCCATCTCCTTCCGCCAGTTTGACGACCTGCACACCGGTACAGCGGCCATCCTAGCAAGCCCCCTTCTGTCTTGCCAGGTTTGGGAGCAGAAAAACCCTTTAACCCAAACCCTCCCAAAGCCTAAAGCCTGAAATGTCCGGCATTGCCAGGCCTTTTGGCCTTGGAAATGTTGCCTTTTCCGATCTGGTGGACACAGATGGGTTTTCCGCCACATCATGGCACCTTGCCTGCCCCACAATACCAGATGCCGAGAGGGCATTTCTTTGCCGGAACATCCGTCCCGGCCCTGGCCAGCCACGTTCATCTAAAAATTTCAAGCGCGTTGTCCTGCATCTGTGGTCCCCTGAAAAGTCCATCCTGACCACCGACACATGGACTATGTAAGCACGCCAAGGCCGCTATATCTCTGTGACAGCTCACTGGGTGAGCTGTGTGGTGTCTCTGGGTGACGGTGGTCCTCAGGCTCCGGCGCACAGCACTTACAAAACTCGCAGGAGTAATCAAAATGGCGTGCCATGGGTCTCTTATTCCCGCCCAAGCGTCCTTCTGGTAGGCATCATGTCCCAGAGAAACCATGCCGTTTGAAAATTATATCTGTCTTGGTGAGACTGTGTTTTTCCGACAACACAGTTCAAGGAGCTTTCATGAGGAAGGCTCTCCGCAAGAGACCGAGCGCTGGCTGGGTGCCAACGAACCTTGGTGCCTGGCAAGGTGGTTGTGCAAATAATTGGCGAAATGCTGCTGGCCGCCCTTAATATCGGTAGGATGAGCACATCCTTGCCTGGCACATGTCCTAATCCTTGTCGTCCAGAAATTTCTAAAGAGCTACCCGGGTCCTGGACTGCCTGCTTGAAGAAGCTCGGAGTCTAAGTTCGCACCTCCGCCAGTTCCACCCTTGCTTCGTCCCGCCTGCCGCGTAGCAGCGTCAGCTCAGCCTCCCCAACAACCCACTCAATGTTGACGTGGCGACAAGCTGGAATTACACCGCTTCCACATGCTCCAGCGATTGTAGGCAGCAGCGCAATGCCATTACGCAGTACGAAGTGACACAATGCCTGACTACAAGCGTGCGGACCCCCATGGGATTTGAGCCACCCGGCAGAGTGGAGCAGGTGAAAGAGTACTGCACCATCCTTGCCAGTTTTGAAGAAGCCACCAAAATGTGGTCCAGTGCTGACAATGCCCTTGTCAGCAGAGCATTGTGGTGATCTTAGTTCTGTGAACGATCGTTGGACACTCTGAAACAAACAGGTCCCACCACGACGGAGGAGGAACGGTCACAGATGCCGGACATGGAGCCTTTCTCTCGTCATACATCCCACAAGGCCCGACAGTTTTCACATTTCATCGGTCTTCATTAGGCATGGTTCGGGTCCAGACTAGTGCAAGCTTGGCGCATCAAGCTTCTCACTGGGATGCATAACAAAAAAAAACCTCTCAGGCAAGTCAGGCTGTGTTGAAGCTGTGCCCGGAGGCAGCGGAGGAGGAGGATTCCTCAGACCACCGATGTTACCGACTGTCCGCCTGCCTTTCGGAAAGTAGGTTGAGCGCGAATTTGAGGGCGGAGGAGGAATATTATGACGATCAGAATGCTAGTGCCCCTGACCCAGAGCTTGGAAATCAAGGCTCCAATCTCATGCCATGAGTGCTTGGATGCTCCAATTCCTCCAACATGATCCTCGCATTAAGGCCATCAAAAAGAACAACAGTTACTGGGTGGCCCCCCCTCCTGGATCCGGTAAAAAAACAAAACTCAGCACTTTCCTTCCCCCCACCCAAATAGAGGTAGAATGCGGAAAGGGAGACCTTGCTGATGATCAATGGAGACATCTGTTTTTGCGTCTGTTTCCCGTTCTTCAAATGTCACGGGGGAAAAACACCAGCGACGTGAAGCGTGAGTCCCAAGTAGCCGCGCAGCAGAGGCAAGGGTGGCAAAAACCTAATGGGTGACCTCGGGCAATTTTATTTCCCCTCACCAAGATGCAATGCGGGCCCACACATCAACACCCAAGGACCAGCTTTAAGATCATGGTGCCGATATTATCTAAAAACCCGTGTTTTTGTATGTTTTTCCGGCCCCAATGACTTTGTACCAAAATGGCAATGGCCGGCGGCTCGCCACGCCATAGAGGTGTTGTCCTCCCCAGCAGCCAAAGTCATATCTGAGCGAACCTTCCACAGCCGGAGGAGTCATTCAGACAAACGCATCCGGCTATCCCGATATTGGGGATCGTTTGCTTTCATCAAGAAAATCAGGCCAATGGATATCTGATGTGTTGTGGCCCCAATTGCCGAGGTCAAGATTAGTGCTGGTTTTTACTTCACATTTCCCTCAAACAGAAATGGTCCTTTGAAAAATTATTTTTAAAAAGAAATTTTTACTGCAATTTTTTTCTCAGTTCCAACAGTTATTTTTTGGTTTTGCTGTTAGGAGACTGTAAAAGACACCAAAGGTTTCTTTACAAAAACCATTTCCATTACTACTTCATCTTTAAAATTTGCATTTTCAATGGTTTTGGGGTCATGTTTCCACAAATTTTTAACATGGTGAGAAGTATATTTTAATTTTTTTTGGGGCATTTGCTGTGGATACAGCAATATTATGGTCCTTTGAAAAGAATGGGCTTTTTTGTGGGATTTTCCCCAAAATTTTTAAAAATGGCTGGAAGTCATATTATAATTTTTTGGGTCTGTTTCGTGAGATACGAAAAAATTAGGTCCTTTGGAAAAAAATGTGGGTTTTCGTGCTTTCCCCTCCAATTTTAACATGTGAGAATTTATATTTTTAATTTTTTAGGGGCTTTTTTGCTGTGGATACAGCAATAATTTTTGGTCCCTTTGGGAAAAGAAATGTGGGTTTTTCGTGGATTTTCCCCTCCAAATTTTTAACAGTGGCTGAGAAATCATATTTTTAATTTTTTTGGGTAGTTGCTGTGAGATAAAGCTATAATATGGTCCTTTGGAAAAAGAAATGTGGCTTCTAAGTAGCATTCTCCCTCACAATTTTTAACAGGGTTTAGAAATCTTTTTATAATTTTTTTTTTGGGCATGCTGCTTTTAAATGCAGCAATACTACAGGTCCTATTCAAAAAAATGTTGTTTCTAATAGACTTTTTTTCCAATTGTCAAAAGTGGTCATGGGGCAGTTTTAATTTTTGGGGGGATTTTGCTGGACATGCACTATATAAGGTCCCATTTAAAAAATTTTTTTCTAACAGACTTTGTTTTTCCAATTGTCAAAGGGCTCAAGGGGGATGTGCTGTCAGAAACAGAATAGGTAGACATGTTATGGACAATATTGCCCAAAAAGACTTGTTTTTTTCAAGTCTTTAAACATAGTATCAATCCTGTTTTTAGACAAACCCCTTTTAAAATAATTATAAAAAAGGAAAATGACATGGGGGGTTTTCCCTTCCCTATTTTAAAAATGTTTTTCAGAATTAAACTACTAAAAAAATTTCTGTACAAAATAGCTGTTAAAAAAAAACCTCAAAATTTACAAAAAAGGGAGGGGACAGGAAAAAATTTAAAAATGTAGGTTTTCAGAGGGGCATGGAGTATGGAGCACGGAAGAGAACAAAGTACAGAGACCTTTCCCCACACGTTGAGTAAAATGAGAAAAAGAATGCCCGAAAAGGGCACCTGGGTGAACAGGAGCGTTAAAAACCGTTTTTCAAGTGAAGCTCAAATTTGGGCCCATCATACCCAGGGGCAAACGCTACCCCGGGCTTGACTGTGTACTGAGAAGGTGGGTTCTCACATTTTCCCCTTCCGCACTCTGCTTCGAAAGACGTTTTTGTTGCTGCGTCTCGGGGATTTTAACCTGGTGTTAATAGATGACGGACCCCCTGGGCTCTCACCGCACCCAATGTAGCTCGGCCGGGTCTAGTCAATATCCAGTTCAACTAAAATAGTGGTTTAATGACTCCTTTTTCCGGCACTTTTTAATCTGGGGTCAGACAGGTTTAATTTGGTCATACTGCGGTCCGGACAGGGTTTGTAATGTCCAGTTAACTTAAAAAGGTGGTTGAAAACTCCTTTTTCCGGGATTTTTTAAACTGGGGGTCAGACGGGTTTTAATGGTCATCTGCGTCCGGACAGGTATAGTCAATGTCCCGTTCAATAAATGGTGGGTTTAAAGAACCTTTTTTTCCCCACTTTT
>JAODAL010065817.1:0-18044 GCA_025379985.1 Phyllomedusa bahiana
GTCCGCCCCATATACGGCCCCTGCGCCTCCGCCATATACTGGCCCCTGCGCCGTCCCGCCATATCAGGCCCCTGCGCCGTCCCGCCATATACTGGCCCCTGCGCCGTCCCGCCATATGCAGGTCTATACTATCCGGAGGTTACTATATACAGGCCCCTGCGTCGTCCCACCATATGCAGGCCCCTGCGCGTCCCGCATATCAAGGGCCCCTGCCCCCGTCCCGTTTCACCTCCATGCATATGCCCCGCGCCGTCCCCCATATTCAGGCCCCTGCGCCGTCCCACCATATGCAGGCCCCTGCGCGGTCCCACCATATTCAGGCCACTGCGCCGTCCCACCATATTCAGGCCACTGCGCCGTCCCACCATATACAGGCCACTGCGCCGTCCCACCATATACTGGCCCCTGCGCCGTCCCCCCATATACAGGCCCCTGCGCCGTCCCGCCATATACAGGCCCTGCGCGCCCCCCTTACCCCCGCCATATACAGGCCCCTGCGGCGTCCCACCATATGCAGGCCCCTGCGCCGTCCCGACATATACACGCCCCTGCGCCGTCCCGCCATATACAGGCCCCTGCGCCGTCCCGCCATCTGCAGGCCCCTGGCCGCAAAAGGCCTCCCGCCATATGCAGGCCCCTGCGCCGTCCCGCCATATGCAGGCCCCTGCGCCGTCCCGCCATATACAGGCCCCTGCGCCGTCCCGCCATATGCAGGCCCCTGCGCCGTCCCACCATATGCAGGCCCCTGCGCCGTCCCACCATATGCAGGCCCCTGCGCCGTCCCACCATATGCAGGTCTATACTATCCAGGGTTACTATATACAGGCCCCTGGGTACCCAGTTGATTCTCACTGACATCACATCCATCCCGTGTGGCGCCCCCTCCCCAGATACAGGAGAACGTGCTGTATACACAACCAGCTGCGAATCCACTGGCCAGAAAAACCACAGCTGCTGCCAAGTAGCTCCAGGAGGCTGCACTGCACACAGCGGCCTGCGGGGGGCGCACCGCCAGCTACACCCACACTGCACACAGCGGCCTGCGGGGGGCGCACCGCCAGCTACACCCACACTGCACACAGCGGCCTGCGGGGGGCGCACCGCCAGCTACACCCACAGTGCGCCCAGCGGCCCGCGGGGGGCGCACCGCCAGCTACACCCACACTGCACACAGCGGCCTGCGGGGGGAGCGCCGCCAGCTACACCCACACTGCACACAGCGGCCTGCGGGGGGCGCACCGCCAGCTACACCCACACTGCACACAGCGGCCTGCGGGGGGCGCCCGCCAGTACACCCACACTGCACACAGCGGGCCTGGGGGGAGCGCCGCCAGCTACACCCACACTGCAACAGCGGCCCCTGCGGGGGCGCCCGCCGCGACACCCCCACTGCCCACAGCGGCCTGCGGGGGCTCACCGCCAGCTTCACCCACACTGCACACAGCGGCCTGCGGGGGGCGCACCGCCAGCTACACCCACACTGCACACAGCGGCCTGCGGGGGGCGCCTGCCAGCTCAAACAATTTCACACAGGGGGGGGGCACCGCCCCCCATAAACCCAAACTGCCCACAAAGGGGAAAGGGGGGGCCTTCCGCCAGTACCAAATGAAAGCGGCCCTGCAGGGGGAGCGGGGCATTTACTGCACCAGGGGGGCGGGGGGGCATTTTCCCCCCCACAGGGGGGCGGGGGGGGCATTTACCCTTACGGAAAGGGCGGGGGGGTTTACCATCTAAAGGGGGGGGGGGGGCATTTCCCCCTCACAGGGGGGGGAGACGGGGCATTTACAGCCTCTCAGGGGAAAAGAGGGGCATTTATGCCCAAGGGGAGGGAAAACGGGGCTTTACTGCTCAAGGGGGAGAGACGGGAATTTTCTGCTCTACAAAGGGGGGAAAAAAACGGGGATTTATGCCCAAAAGGGGGGGGGGAAAAACGGGGCATTTAGCTCCGGGAGAGACGGGGCATTTACGCCCCTAAAAAGGGGAAGGGGGCTTTTCTGCCTCTACGGGGGGGAGAGAGGGGATTTCTGCCCTACGGGGAGAGACGGGGAATTATGCCTTACAGGGGAGGAGGGAAAGGACAGGGGAGGACGGGGCATTTACTGCCCTTTTTAAAAGGGGGGAACGGGGCATTTTGCTCACGGGGGGGAACGGGGCTTTTTCTGCCCCTACAGGAGAGAGAAGGGGCATTTTTATGCCTTTTACGGGGGGGGAAAGAGGGGCATTTCTGCCTACAGGGAGAAACGGGGGATTTTACTCCTCACGGGGGGGGGAACGGGGCATTTCTGTCTAAGGGGGGGAACGGGGCATTTCCTCTACAAAAAGGGAAAGAAAAAGGGGGGCTTTACGCTTAAAGGGGGGGGGAAAGGGGCTTTTTTCGCCTCAAGGGGGGAGAGGGGCTTTACGCCTCTACGGGGGGAAAAAAATGGGGGGGAAGGGCCCGGGGAGAGGGGGCATTTACGCTTACGGGGAGAGAGGGGGTTTATGCCTCTCGGGAGAACGGGGCATTACTGATTACGGGGGAACGGGGCATTTAATGCCTTTACAGGGGAGAGAACGGGATTTTTCTGCCCCTACGGGGGGAGCGGGGCATTTACTGTTAAAGGAGAGGGGGGGCATTTTACTGCCTCACGGGGAGGGGGAGGGGCATTTACTGCCTTACAGGGGGAGAGACGGGGCATTTACTGCTCTAAGGGGGAAAAACGGGGGATTTCGCCTCTACAGGGGGGGGAAAAGGGGGAATTTTCTGCCCTACAGGGGGGAAAACGGGGGATTTACTGCCTCACAGGGGGAGTACGGGCATTTTGCCTCTACAGGGGGGAGAGGGGGATTTACCGCTCTCAGGGGGGGAGGGGGGAAATTTTCTGCTCTAAAAGAGGAGAAGGGGGTTTTACTGCCCCCTTTCGGGGGGAAGGGGGGATTTATGCATTCAAGGGGAGGAGGGGCATTTTGCTCTACGGGGAGAGAGCGGGCTTTTTCCCTTACGGGGGGAAAACGGGGCATTTACGCTTACGGGGGGGGAACGGGCATTTACGCTTACGGGGGAGACGGGGGCTTTACTGCCTCTACAGGGAGAGACGGGGCATTTACCCCTCTACAGGGGAGATCGGGGCATTTTCTGCATCACAGGGGAAGACGGGCATTTAGCTCTACAGGGGGAAGACGGGGCATTTTTCGCCCCTTTCAGGGGAGAGAGGGGCATTTTCTGCTCTACGGGGGAAGGCGGGGGGATTTACTGCCCCCTACGGGGGGGGAAAAGACGGGGCATTTTACGCTACAGGGGGGAAAAGGGGCATTTAACCGCCTCTACAGGGGAGAGAGGGGATTTTCGCATCTACAGGGGAAAAGAGGGGGGATTTTTGCCTTACGGGGGAGACGGGGGGATTTAGCCTCTACAGGGGGGGAGGGGGAATTTCTGCTTAAGGGGGAAAACGGGGCATTTATGCCCTACAGGGGAGACGGGGCATTTACTGCCTCTACAGGGGAGGGGAACGGGATTTACTGCTCTACGGGGGAGAGGAAAGGGGGATTTACTGCTTACAGGGAGGACGGGGCATTTACGCCTTACAGGGGAGAGAGGGGATTTACCGCCTCAACAGGGGGGACGGGGCATTTTAGCCTCTACAGGGAGGGGGGGCATTTACGCTCTACAGGGAAGAGACGGGGCATTTGCCGCCTCTACGGGAGAGAGAGGGGCATTTACGCTTACAGGGGAAGACGGGGCATTACTGCCTCTACAGGGAGAGAAACGGGGATTACTCTCTACAGGGGGGAGAGACGGGGCATTTACTGCCTTCAGGGGGGAGACGGGCATTTTCTGCCCCTACGGGGGGGAAGAAAAGAGGGGGATTTACGATCTACAGGGGAGAGACGGGGCATTTTTCCCTCTACGGGAGACGGGGGATTTCTGCCCCTTTAAAGGGGGGAGCGGGGGATTTTTCGCCTCTACGGGGAGAGGGGCCCGGGGCATTACTGCTCTACAGGGGAGACGGGGGCTTTTACTGCATCACAGGGGGGAGACGGGGCATTACTGCTCTACAGGGGAGAGCGGGGGATTTTTTCTGCCTTTTTGGGGGGAGAGGGGGGATTTCTCTCAAAGGGGAGGACGGGGGATTTTTTCGCCTCTAAGGGGGGAGACGGGGGATTTACTGCTCTACAGGGGAGAGACGGGGGGTTTTTCTGATTTTAAAAAAATAAAAAAAAAGAAAAGAAATGTTTTTTTATCCGAAGTTTCAAGAAACCCGAGCTTCCCGAGTGTGTGGTCTATCCCCCATCAATCCTTATTTTATGTCTCGTTGCTTCTGACGCCCCGGGCTCTGCCCCCCTCCCCCTGTTCATATTGGCGGGGCTCCCCCTGACCTCCTGTTCCCCCCTCTCAGTTCCCCCGAAAAGGGGGCTGGGTTCCCCCCCATTTATCAGAACATCCCTCCGGACGCCGCCGACACCTGATCCGCCATCGCCTGAACCGGAGCCCAGGGGGGTTAAAAAGGACCCCGAGTGATGTAAATGATCCAAATTACGGGGTCACATGATGCGCTGAGCGCCCCCAGGACTCCTCGCTGCAGAGGCGCTGACACTCGCATCCTCACCGCCATCAAGGGTTCTCCTTGCGTCAGGAAGGGCGGGTTTAAACTTTAGGACCTTACTTGTATCCGTTCTATAAAACCCCCCCTGCGATAGTTTTTCTTTTTATGTTCTCTATGCCCCGTTTTGTTACAATGTATCCGTTCTATAAACTTCTCTTCTGTCCTGTTTTACATGTATCAGTTTTTAAAACCCCCTCCGTCCCGATAGTTACATTTTTTTTGGGGGGCTATAAACCCCCCTCCCGTCCTATAGTTTTCATGTATCCTTCTCACTGTCCTGTTTGTTAATTGTATCCCTTCTATAAAACCCTTTTTGTCCTGTTTTTTGTTTTAATGTATCCGTTCTATAAACCTCCCTCCTGTCCTGTTTGTTACAAATTTTCCTTCTATAACCCTCTTTTGCCCCGTTTGTTTTAATGTACGTTTTTTAAACCTCCCTCCTGTCCTGTTTGTTACATTGTATCTTTCTAAAAAACCCCTCTCCTGTCCTGTTTTTTTGCTTATTCCGTTCTATTAAAAACCCCTTTCCTGAAGTTTGTTACAAGATCCGTTTAAAACCTCTTTCCCGTCCCGTTTTTTTACATTGTATCCTTTATAAACCTCCCTCCTGTCCTGACAGTTACATTGTATCCGTTCTATAAACCTCCCTCCTGTCCTGTTTACATTGTATCATTTCTATAAACCTCCCTCCTGTCCTTAGTTTGTTACATTGTATCAGTTCTGTAAACCTCCCTCCTGTCCTGTTTGTTAAAATTGTACCCTTCTATAAACTTCCCTTTCCTGTCCGAAGTTACTTGTTCAGTTCTTTAAAACCCTTCCGTCCGTTTGTTACATTTTTATCCCCTTCTATAAAACCCCTCCTGTCCTGTTTGTTACATTGTATCCGTTCTATAAACCTCCCTCCTGTCCTGACAGTTACATTGTATCCGTTCTATAAACCTCCCTCCTGTCCTGTTTACATTGTATCATTTCTATAAACCTCCCTCCTGTCCTTAGTTTGTTACATTGTATCAGTTCTGTAAACCTCCCTCCTGTCCTGATAGTTACAGTGTATCAGTTCTATAAACCTCCCTCCTGTCCTGATAGTTACATTGTATCCGTTCACTCTTCCTTTTTTGTTACATTGTTTTGTTCTATAAAAACCTTTTCTGCCGGTTTTTTTAAATGTATCCGTTCTATAAAATTCCCCCCTGCCCGTTTTTTTTCAATGTATCATTCTAAAACCTCTCTCCTGTCCTGTTTTGTTAAATTATCTTCTATAAACCTCCCTCCTGCCCGTTGTTACATTGTATCGTTTATAAAACCCCCTCCCGTCCTGTTTGTTATTTTTGTTTTATAAACCTCCTCCTGTTGTTTGTTACAATTATCCCTTCTTAAACCTCCCCTTCCCCGTCCTGTTTGTTACTTGTATCCGTTTATAAACCCCCTCCTTCCCGGTTAATTTTATCCGTTCTATAAACCTCCCCCCTGTCCTGTTTACATGTATCATTTTATAAACCTCCCCCCTGCCCCGTTTTTTTTCATTTTTCTTCTTTTCCCCCCTGTCCTTTTGTTACATTTTATGTTCTATAAACTTTCCCTCCTGTCCCGTTTCATTGTTCGTTCTATAAACCTCTCTCCCGTCCCCGTTTGTTTTCATTGTATCCGTTCTATAAAAACCCCCCTCCTTCCCTGTTTTGTTTTTTATCCGTTCTATAAACCTCCCTCCTGTCCTGAAGTTTGATACAATTATCATTCTATAAACCTCCCTCCTGTCCTGTTTACATTGTATCATTTCTATAAACCTCTCCTTTCCTGTTTGTTACATTTTATCCTTTCTATAAACCTCCCTCCTGTCCTGTTTGTTACATTGTATCCGTTCTATAAACCTCCCTCCTGTCCTGTTTGTTACATTGTATCCGTTCTATAAACCTCTCTCCTGTCCTGTTTGTTACATTGTATCAGTTCTATAAACCTCTCTCCTGTCCTGTTTGTTACATTGTATCCGTTCTATAAACCTCCCTCCTGTCCTGTTTGTTACATTGTATCCGTTCTATAAACCTCTCTCCTGTCCTGTTTGTCAGTCTGGGAGGGTCTAGATTGGATACACCTGCTCCACTGTCTCTGCAGGACTGGATGTACACAAGGTTGCCATTCGCTGCCAGTGAGCAGAGGTCTTGTCAATGGGCAGGATTTTAAACCCAGTCTATTAGATGACGCCCTCTTCATATTAGTCCCACTTCACAGAGGGGCGTCATGTAAAGCATAAGGGAGCCCCCCCAGAGAGGCCGGGTGCTCAGAGCGGGGGGGCCACCTCTTGCACCCCTACAGTCAGGACCAGCCCCCATTGAGATGAATGTGAGCGGCCCCCATGATAGGGTCACTGACCGCCGCCGCCGCCGTAGACAGCGCCACCTTCACACGATGCGGTTATGGTCACCTCATTGGCGCCAGCGTCCTAACCAGAATCGGGCAAGGGCGCTGCTCGTCCAGGCATACACCTGCCCACATCATGTCGCCCGTCTCCAGATAAACAAGCAGCTGCCCGCCCGGACCCCTGCCCTACATACCAGGGGAGATGCCAGTCTGTCGTACTCGCTTTCTATACAGGGCCTGTCCTGGACTGGCACAAACCGGTCGGGACAAGCCCTGGAATACCCCCATCCAAAAATAAAGGGGGGGCAACGCATTCCTGGCGCTGGAGGAGACGCCGCGCACCCACCTGGGACGATCTTCATAGGAGCCGGGCAGAGGGGAGCAGAAGAAGCGCTGTGGAGGGTGGCGAGGTCAGCTCTGCGTCCACGGGGGCGAGGGTCCGGAGAGGCAGCCAGGGGGCCGAGCGGGATATAAATAACAGCCCCGCGTCATATGTCAGAGTCTTACTGGCATTAAGAGCTCAGCCAACAACACAGCACCCGGCGAAACCCAAGGCAGGGGGAAACCGGAGCGGGGGCCCGGGGCACAGAGACATGGGCAACGGGGGCCGGGGCACAGAGACATGGGCAACAGGGGAAACCGGAGCGGGGGCCCGGGGCACAGAGACATGGGCAACGGGGGAAACCGGAGCGGGGGCCCGGGGCACAGAGACATGGGGAGCGGGGGCCGGGGCACAGAGACATGGGCAACGGGGGAAGCCGGAGCGGGGGCACAGAGACATGGGCAACGGGGGAAACCGGAGCGGGGGGAGCAGGGGCCCGGGGCCCAGAGACATGGGCAACAGGGGAAACCGGAGCGGGGGCCCCAACAAGACATGGGACGGGGGCCCGGGCACAGAGACATGGGCAACAGGGGAAACGGAGCGGGGGCCCGGGCAAGAACATGGGGAACAGGGAAACCGAGGGGGGGGGGCCCGGGGCACAGAAAACATGGGCAACAGGGAAACCGGAGCGGGGCCCGAGCACAGAACATGGGCAAAACGGGGGGAAACCGGAGCGGGGGCCCGGGGCACAGAGACATGGGAAGCGGGGGCCGGGGCACAGAGACATGGGCAACAGGGGAAACCGGAGCGGGGGGCCGCGGCACAGAGACATGGGCAACAGGGGAAACCGGAGCGGGGGCCCGGGGCACAGAGACATGGGCAACAGGGGAACCCGGAGCGGGGGCCCGGGGGACAGGACAGGGGAACGGGGAAACCGAGCGGGCCCCACAGAACAGGGCAACAGGGGAAACCAGCGGGGGGAGGGGGGGCACAAGACAGGGCAACAGGGGAAACCGAGGGGGGCCCGGGGCACAGAGACATGGGGAGCGGGGGCCGGGGCAAAGACAGGGAAACGGGGGCCCGGGCAAAACAGGCAACAGGGCCCGGGAGCCGGGCCGCGGCACAAGAATGGGCAACAGGGGAAACCGGGGAGGGGGGGCCGGGGCACAGAAAAGGGAAGGGGGAAACCCGGAGGGGGGGCCCGGGCACAGAGACTGGGAAGGGGCCCGGGGCACAGAGAAGGGGAAACAGGGAAACAGAAGCGGGGGGAGCGGGGCACAGAGACAGGGGGAACCCGGGGAAACCGGAGCCGGGGCACAGGACGGGCAACGGGGGAAACCGAGCGGGGGGGGCGGGGGCACAAGAAAAGGGCAACGGGGGGAAACCGGAGCGGGGGCCGGGGCACAGAGACATGGGCAACGGGGGAAACCGAGCGGGGCCCGGGCACAGAACAGGGGCAACGGGGAAAAACTGGACAGGGGAGGGGGGCCGGGGGCCAAGACATGGCAAGGGGGGGAAACCCGGGAGCGAGGGGGGCGGGCACAGAGACGGGGAAACGGGGGGAAACCGGGGGCCGGGCCCCGGGAGCACAGAGACAGGGAAACGGGGAAACCGGGGACGAGGGGGGGGGGGGGGCCGAACATGGCAAGGGGGAAACCGGAGGGGGGGCACAAACAGGGGCAACAGGGAAACCCGGAGCGGGGCCGCGGCACAGAACAGGGCAACGGGGGAAACCAGGGGGGGCCCGGGGCACAAGAAGGGCAACAGGGAAAACCGGCGGGGGCCCCGGGGCACAAAACAGGGGCAACGGGGGAAAACCGACCCCCCGGGGCCAGAGACTTAAGGGGGGGAAACCGGGGGGCCCGGGCACAGAGCCCTGGGCAACAGGGGAAACAGAAGCGGGGGAGGGGGCACAGAACTGGGCCAACAGGGAACGGAGCGGGGCCCGGGGCACAGAGAAAATGGGCAACGGGGGAAACCGAGCCGGGCCAGAGACAGGGCAACAGAAACCCGGGACCCAGGGAGCGGGGCACAAGCCCATGGGCAACAGGGAAACCGGAGCGAGGGACGGGGAAACAGAGACATGGGCAACAGGGGAAACCGGAGCCGGGGCACAGAGCCATGGGCAACCGGGGCACCCGGCGCGGGGGCCCGGGGCACAGAGACATGGGCAACAGGGGAAACCGGAGCGGGGGCCCAGAGACATGGGCAACGGGGGAAACCGGAGCGAGGGGCCCGGGGCACAGAGACATGGGCAACGGGGGAAACCGGAGCGGGGGGCCGCGGCACACAGACATGGGCAACAGGGGAAACCGGAGCCGGGGCACAGAGACATGGGAAGCGGGGGCCCGGGGCACAGAGACATGGGAAGCGGGGGGAAACCGGAGCGAGGGGCCCGGGGCACAGAGACATGGGCAACAGGGGAAACAGAAGCGAGGGGAGCGGGGCACAGAGACATGGGCAACAGGGGAAACCGGAGCGGGGGCCCGGGGCACAGAGACATGGGCAACGGGGGAAACCGGAGCGGGGGGCCGCGGCACAGAGACATGGGCAACGAGGGAAACCGGAGCCGGGGCACAGAGACATGGGCAACAGGGGAAACCGGAGCGGGGGGCCGCGGCACAGAGACATGGGCAACGGGGAACCGAGCGGGGCCCGGGCACAGAGACATGGGCAACGAGGAAACCCGACGGGCACAGAGACATGGGCAACAGGGGAAACCGGAGCGAGGGGAGCGGGGGCACAGAGACATGGGCAACAGGGGAAACCGGAGCGAGGGGAGCGGGCACAGAGACATGGGCAACAGGGGAAACCGGAGCGGGGGCCCAGAGACATGGGCACCGGGGGAAACCGGAGCGGGGGAGCGCCGGGGGCACAGAGACATGGGAAGCGGGGGCCCGGGGCACAGAGACATGGGCAACGGGGGAAACTGGAGCGAGGGGAGCGGGGGCCGGGGCACAGAGACATGGGCACCAGGAGAAGCTGGGGGCCCGCAGCACAGACGCATGGACAGCTGCCCCCCCAGAGGAGAGACGTGTAACAAGGGGCACCTGAACCACAGAGGAGGGGAGACACTGTTGATCTGAGCAGCGACAGGCAGTGACCCAGAGGACTCGTCCTCCCCAGGAAAGAAAGTCCAGACCCCCCCCCTGTGTGCAGCCTCCATCACAGTCACCACAAGCAGAGTGATGGGCAGGGGCACAGCGGGCACATCATGGCAGCTGCAGCCGAGAAACATGCCGCCCCCGGGCCCTGCACTGATGCGAGTCACACAACCCCCACATCTCCCCAAAACCAGACAGAATCTGGGCCCTCTCCATGGGTGCTCCCTGTGCCCCTCCACACAGCACTGATTCGGGCCCTGCACCCTGCGCTCCCACCTCCGCTGCTCCTCTGAATCCTGACTATTTTAGGTAATAAAATATTCAGAAAGAAGAGAGAAGCCGGGGCAAGATCCGGGGGCAGCTGGAGAGTGACGACCCCCAAAGAGGAAGACCTGCATCAGCCAGAAACGGGGGTGCAAGATACTGGGGGACCCCGAGAGAGAACGGGGGTATAGAGAGGAGGAGGGGAAGTATCACCCCCACAAAGCCCCAATATCATAGCCAAATATTACCCCCACAAATCACCCTCCTACTCCCCCCACATCACCTCATACCACACTTCACCGCCACAGTATCCCCACAAATCACCGCCATATTCCCCCCCACAAATCACCGCCATATTATCCCCACAAATCACCGCCATATTACCCCCACAAATCACCGCCATATTACCCCCCACAAATCACCGCCATATTACCCCCCCACAAATCACCGCCATATTACCCCCACAAATCACCGCCATATTACACCCCACAAATCACCCCCATATTACCCCCCACAAATCACCGCCATATTACCCCCCACAAATCACCGCCATATTACCCCCCACAAATCACCGCCATATTACCCCCCACAAATCACCGCCATATTACCCCCACAAATCACCACCATATTACCCCCCACAAATCACAACCAATATTACCCCCACAAATCACCGCCATATTATCCCCACAAATCACCGCCATATTACCCCCCACAAATCACCGCCATATTACCCCCCACAAATCACCGCCATATTATCCCCACAAATCACCGCCATATTACCCCCCACAAATCACCGCCATATTACCCCCCACAAATCACCGCCATATTACCCCCCACAAATCACCGCCATATTACCCCCCACAAATCACCGTCATATTACCCCCACAAATCACCACCATATTACCCCCCACAAATCACAACCAATATTACCCCCACAAATCACCGCCATATTATCCCCACAAATCACCGCCATATTACCCCCCACAAATCACCGCCATATTACTCCCCACAAATCACCGCCATATTACCCCCACAAATCACCGCCATATTACCCCCACAAATCACCGCCATATTACTCCCCACAAATCACCGCCATATTACCCCCCACAAATCACCGCCATATTACCCCCCACAAATCACCGCCATATTACCCCCCACAAATCACCGCCATATTACCCCCCACAAATCACCGCCATATTACCCCCCACAAATCACCTCCATATTACTCCCCACAAATCACCGCCATATTACTCCCCACAAATCACCCCCATATTACCCCCCACAAATCACCGCCATATTACCCCACAAATCACCGCCATATTACCCCCCACAAATCACCGCCTATTACACCCCACAAAATCACCACCATATTACCCCCACAAATCACCGCCAATATTACCCCCACAAATCACCGCCATATTACCCCCACAATCACCGCCTTTATTACCCCACAAATCACCCCATATTACCCCCACAAATCACCCATATTACCCCCACAAATCACCTCCATATTACTCCCCACAAATCACCGCCATATTACCCCCCACAAATCCCCGCCATATTCCACCCCACAAATCACCCAATTACCCCACAAATCACCCCATATTACCCCCACAAATCACCGCCATATACCTCCCACAAATCACCCCATATTACCCCCCACAAATCACCGCCATATTACCCCCCACAAATCACCGCCATATTACACCCCACAAATCACCGCCATATTATCCCCACAAAAAACCGCCATATTACCCCCACAAATCACCGCAATTATCCCCAAAACCCCCAATCACCCACAAATCACCGCCATATTACCCCCACAAATCACCGCCATATTACCCCCCACAAATCACCGCCATATTATCCCCACAAATCACCGCCATATTACCCCCCACAAATCACCGCCATATTACCCCCACAAATCACCGCCATATTACTCCCCACAAATCACCGCCATATTATCCCCACAAATCACCCCTAATGACCCCCACAAATCACCCCAAAATCCCCCGCCATATTACCCCACAAATCACCCCATATTACCCCCACAAATCACCGCCATATTACCCCCCACAAATCACCGCCAAAATTTAACCCCCCACAAATCACCGCCAATTACCCCCCACAAAATCACCGCCATATTATCCCCACAAATCACCGCCATTTTACCCCCACAAATCACCTCCATATTACCCCCACAAATCACCGCCATATTACCCCCCACAAATCACAGCCATATTACCCCCCACAAATCTCCCCCATGTCCCCCTGCAGACCCCTAGCTTTGCAGCCTTGGTGCAGCCCTACCTTGTCCCTGCTGTATGAGGTCATCGATGTAGCAGCGCCCCCCCTCCTCCTCCATGAGTGTCAGCTCTTGTGCTGCGCTCCACATGTCTGCAGACACAGTGAGGTGTGAGGAGTCCTCCACCCCCTGGAAGCCTCCACCTCCCCCAGCAGAGGATGCTGCCTGAGCACGCCAGCCACCACCTCAGCTCCCTATATGGCCCCAGACACCGTGCGGGCACCAGACGTGGCAGCGCTGATGCAGGGAGCCATGCTGACACTTGTAGTTCCCTACAGGCCCGAGGCTGATGAGCAGCAAGAAGACGGCACAGACGGGCAGAGCCAGGAGCCCGGTCTCATCTGATGACAAGCACTGGACGCTCACGGGGGTCACCGGGCATTAGTGCTGGACAACTGTGGCCTCGGGCTAAAAGGATCAGGGGCCCCAGACCCCCCCAGGAATCCTGCAGGTTCCTCTGATGACCGGCCCCTGTGGCCCCAGCTTCTCCCTGCTGCGGGGGCCCCGAATCACGTCCTCAGCTTCCTGTTTTTAGTGTTACGTCTACATCATTCTGCTCATTACCTCCAATAGCCCCAAAACTGCAAGGAGAAGGGCCCCGCAGGGGAGGCAGGGCCACAGCGTCCACACCCTGACCACCTGCAACCCACGCTGACCACCGACCACCTGCAGCCCACCCTGACCACCAACCACCTATAGCCAACTGACCACCGACCACCTGCAGCCCACACTGACCACCTAGAGACCACCCTGACCACCTGCAGCCCACCCTGACCACCCCACCACATACCAGCCACCCGACCACACCTCCTAGAGACCACCCTGACCACCTGCAGCCCACACTGACCTCCTAGAGACCACCCTGACCACCTGCAGCCCACACTGACCACCTGCAGCCCACACTGACCACCTGCAGCCCACACTGACCACCTAGAGACCACCCTGACCACCTGCATCCCCCACTGACCACCTAGAGACCACCCTGACCACCTGCAGCCCACCCTGACCACCTACCACCTATAGCCCACTGACCACCAACCACCTAGAGACCACCCTGACCACCTGCAGACCACCCTGACCACCTGCAGCCCACACTGACCACCTGCAGCCCACACTGACCACCTGCAGACCAGCCTGACCACCTGCATCCCACACTGACCACCTGCAGACCAGCCTGACCACCTGCATCCCACACTGACCACCTAGAGACCACCCTGACCACCAACCACCTATAGCCCACTGGCCACCACGGCCAACCCCGGGCCACCCTGCCAGCCCACCTGACCACCAACCACCTAGAGACCAGACCAAACCCCCTGCAACGCAGCTGACCAACCCAAACCCCCTAGAGACCATGAACCACACAACCACCGCAACGCCCTGACCACCAACCACCTAGAGACCACTGACCACCTGCAGCCTACACTGACCACCGATCACCTACAGCAGATGCTGACCACCAACCACCTACAACCAACACTGACCACCAACAGCCTACACTGAGCACCGATCACCCAAAGCCCACCCTGACCACCTACAGCCCACACTGACCACAAATCTAGTCTGTACCACCTCGGTAATATCTGCGTGTGATTGGCCGGTGTATGGCCCCTGCTCTCCGCTATCGGCCCGGTGTCTGGCCACTGCTCTCCGCTATCGGCCCGGTGTCTGGCCACTTGTTTCTCCCGTTAACCCCGGCCCGGTGTCTGCCACGCTCTCCGCTATCGGCCCGGTGTCTGGCCACTGCTCTCCGCTCTCGGCCCGGTGTCTGGCCCCTGCTCTCCGCTATCGGCCCGGTGTCTGGCCCCTGCTCTCCGCTATCGGCCCGGTGTCTGGCCCCTGCTCTCCGCTATCGGCCCGGTGTCTGGCCCCTGCTCTCCGCTATCGGCCCGGTGTCTGGCCCCGGCCTCCGCTACGCCCGGTGTCGGGCCCCCTGCTCTCGCTATCGCCCTGCTGGCCCTGCCCCTTTGGCCCCTGGCTGCATCCGCTATCCCCGGGGCCCGTGTACTGGCCCCTGCCCTGCCTCCGCTATCGGCCCGGTGTCTGGCCCCTGCTCTCCGCTATCGGCCCGGTGTCTGGCATCTGCTCTACGCTTTATCGGCCCGGTGTCTGGCTCCTGCTCTCCGCTATCGGCCCGGTGTCTGTTGCGCCCTTGGGCCCTCTCCGCTATCGCCCGGTGTCTGGCCGGCCCGCTCGCTTCTCCCCCCGATCGGCCCGGTCGGTTCCTGTTGCCCCCTGCTCTCTCCCCGCTATCGGCCCGTGTCTGGCCCCTTTGCACCCCTTCCGCTTATCGGCCCGGTGTCTGGCCCTGCCTCCGCTATCGGCCCGGTGTCGGGCTCTGCTCTCCGCATCGCCCGGTGTCTGGCCCCTGCTCTCCGCTATCGGCCTGGTGTCTGGCCCCTGCTCTCCGCTATCGGCCCGGTGTCTGGCCACTGCTCTCCGCTATCGGCCCGGTGTCTGGCCACTGCTCTCCGCTATCGGCCCGGTGTCGCTCGGTCACAGCTGCAGTTTATAGTCCTGGCGCCGACTCACATCTGTCCTATTAATAACACTGAACCGAGAAGAGGCAAAAAAGTCCTAACTGAAGTCACAGACTAAAAATGTCCCGTCAGCTAAGGCCGCGCTCACCACCGCCCCCGCGCAGCAGGTCTGGGGCCGGACACTACACACCAGTATGTAGCGGTGCAGTCTGATTGCATCATAGTAATGTCCCTGTGATGTCATCACCTCTGCTCCGCCTACCAACGACAAATATGTCTACAGACCCAAAGGGTGATCAAATGAGGCTTCTCTCTGCACAGGTGAGGTGTAATATAGGGGTACATGGAGGTCCCCAGCACAGGTGAGGTGTAATATAGGGGTACATGGAGGTCCCCAGCACAGGTGAGGTGTAATATAGGGGTACATGGAGGTCCCCAGCTAAGGTGAGGTGTAATATAGGGGTACATGGAGGCCCCCAGCACAGGTGAGGTGTAATATAGGGGTACATGGAGGTTCCCAGCACAGGTGAGGTGTAATATAGGGGTACATGGAGGTCCCCAGCACAGGTGAGGTGTAATATAGGGGTACATGGAGGTCCCCAGCAAGGGGAGTGTAATATAGGGGTACATGGAGTCCCCAATAATTTGAAAAAAGGGGTACAGGGGGCCCCACACGGTGAGGTGTAAAAAGGGGGTCATGGAGGCCCCCACACAGGTGAGGTGTAATAAAGGGGTCATGGGGGCCCCCAGCACAGGGGGTTAAAAAGGGGTATGGACCCCCCACACGGTGAGGTGTAAAAAGGGGTACATGGGGGGCCCCCCACGGGTGGGGGTGAAATAAGGGACAGGGAGGCCCCCCACAGGGGGGTTAAATGGGGGACAGGGGCCCCACACGGGTTGGGAAATTGGGGGATATGGTTCCCCCCCAGGGGAGGTGTAATAGGGGGTACATGGGGGTCCCCACACAGGTGAGTTAATATAGGGGTACATGGGGTTTCCCCCCAAAAGGGGAGATTAATTAGGGTACAGGGGGCCCCCCACGGGTGAGGTTAATATAGGGGTACTGGGGGTCCCCACACTGGTGAAAAAGGGACAGGGGGCCCCACCAGTGAGGGGTAAAAGGGGGTAAGGGGGGCCCCACCAGGTGATGTAATATAAGGTAAGGGGGTCCCCAGCCAGGTGGGGTAAAAATAAGGGACATGGGGGCCCCACACGGGGTATTAAAAATTTGGGGGTAAAGGGGGTCCCCACACAGTATGAATATGGGGGTACAGGGAGGTCCCCCCAGAAGTGAGTGTAAAAAGGGGTTACATGGGGTCCCCAGCCAGCACAGGAGAGGTGAAATATGGGGGGGAACAGGGGGGTCCCCCGCCAGCACATAAGGTAATATGGGGGACATGGGGGTCCCCCCAAAGGTGAGGGTAATAAGGGGGTGCAGGACCCCCCACAAGGTGATAACCAGTGCAGGGCAACCCAAGTCTCCCCCCCCCCCCCCCCCGGGTCCCTCCCTTCCTTCCATCTGCGCATCCTCCGATGACTACAACCCCATCTGTGGCGGCCTCCCGTCCATATTTCAAAGTGAGTAAAGCTTGCTCCTCTCCAGTCCCTCCCCGCTCGACTACACACGAGAAAACCCCCCTGGGGGCCCCCCGAACCCCACAAGGAGAGCCCCCCCCCACCGCCAATACTTTTTGCAACTTGGGGTTTCCTGAAAAACTCTGCTTTTTGTCAGTGAACGGTGGGGCGCTTCTCACAAAGGGGCCGGGGCCCCCTGGATTAAAGACGGTTTTCCATTCACTGACAGAAAGCAAATCTGGGGATAACCAACACAAACCTGGGGCTTTCCCCTGGGGCATCCCCACCATAGACTCCAAGAGAGCTACGGGGGGCCCTTTACACATGGGAAGGGGCCCACAAAACTGAAACCTGTCCTGTTAGCCTGATTTCCCCACCTCATCGGGAAAACCCTTTCTGGGTTTCAACAAGGGGCCCTCCAAGATGGGGGCCCCCTCCGAATCAGGGCCCCCAAAACCCCAAACCAATCCCCCTGAACATATTAACTTTCCCTTTTACCCCACCCCAAAAAGTAAACAAGCACCGGAGAGGAGGGTTCAAAAAAACTTGTGGACACTTGACCATGAAGCTTCATAAACTGGGGGTTCCTGCACCTACCTTCTTTAGGAAATTCGAAAGGTTCCCACTTCTGGAGGGGCAACACAGCTTTAGTTCCCGGACTCTGGGGGGGCTGCTACAAAATTTCAGGCGACTTTTTCCCCCTCTGGGCCAAAACCTTGGGGCAGGGGACATTTTTGGGTACGGCCTGCACCGGCCCACAGAACCGGGTAATGGGACGGGGTTTGCCACAGCGAATTCCTCCACTTGGGGCTAGGTTTCTGGTAATGGTGACCGTTTTCTCTAAATTAATTCCCCACTTGGATTCTGGGGGCTTTGGTAAAGGTGGTGGCCTTCAGGGGGCCTTTACTTCTCCTTATTCCGGGGGCTTTTGTAATGGTGACCGTTTTTTTCTACATCCCCTTTATTCCCCCACCTTCGGGAGGCTTTTGGAAATCACCGTTTCTCTAAAAGCTCTTCCCCCCTGGGTCTGGACTTCGGTAATGCATGGCCCCCCTT
>JAODAL010065818.1:0-18044 GCA_025379985.1 Phyllomedusa bahiana
AAAAACCCCCCCCCCCCCCGGTTCTTCAGGCATGGGAGGGGGGAATTTTCCCCTAGGGACGCCTCTCCTAAGACCCTAGGTGCCACGTATGGGGCACGGTTACCTAGCGGGGTTTGGGGCCCCAATTCTTCTCTTTTGATTTTGAGCCTGGTCGACCTGCATGGGTTCCTCAGTGGGGAATGTGAAGGTTGCATAGGAGGCTTCTGGAAACACCGAGGCCAGGTGGGAAGGCGGGGCGGGGGCTAACTCGTTTTCCCCCAAAGTCTTCTCGCCTTTCAGAGAAAGCCGTAACGGGGGTAGAACAGGATTGGACGGGGATGTCTCTCGTGGCCAGCACGCCCTTCCCCCTATGGAGAGGCCCCTTTTAAAGGTGGCGAAAAAGGCGGCCTCATTCCAGGTTAACTTGAGGCAAAGGTGGGAAAACTGAAAGCTTTAGTCCCCCACAGAGGGAGTCCCGTGGCACAGGTTTAGGGAGCTTTTTCGGCAGATGTGTTCAAGTGGTTCCTCAATAACACGAGTTCCTTGAGGAAAGTTGTGTCCCCATCACTGGATGTTCCTATCCCACAGGGGTGGGGTTTCCATCCCAAAAGGCCTTCCCGGAAAAGAAAAACTGTCACAAAGGCTACCTTCAAAGCTCCAGGGGAAACTGGCCCCCGCCAAAAAATTAAATGTGTTGGGAACTGGGTAATGAAACCCGGCACTACTTGGAGTCCCCTCAAATTTCGATGGTAGCGGCAACCAGGCGGGGGGCCCCATAATCGTGGGCGTGCGGCTGGAGGTGGCGTAGCCATGGGTGGGAAGGCGGGGTGCTGTTGGTTTCCCCGGAGATGCTGCAAAATGCGGGTTAGCTGGGTCCCAATGCTGTGTTGTTTCGCAACTGTTGCGATTGCTGTGCAAAAAACCAGGCAATCGCTTACCCGGGAGAGGCACATTGGGGGGTTCATGGCCCGGGTTTTGTAACGGTTTCAGTAGTGGATCCCCTGGGCCCCGCAAGCGTGGTGGGGAAACCTGCACCGGGGCAGAGTCTTTAAATAGAACCCGGGTTTTCCCAGAGCCCCCGCAAGGGGGTGGACTTCTGCGGCGTGAAAAAATACCAGGTCGTAGTCAAGGGGACAGGCGGTAGGCCCAGGACGGCGACTGAAGTTCGTGGTTGAAGGACGGAAGTAGGCGGTACGGTACACGTAAAACACAGGACGAGACAGAACGCTTTCTCAATAGGCTCCAAGGGCACTAAAGATCTGGTAGAGGACTGCCGGGAGGAGGAGCCATTATATAGGGTCAGCGGCTGGAAACCCAAACCAAAATTACCGGCACGCTGGCCCTTTAAATCTAAAAGAACTGGCGCGCGCGCCCCCTTTGGGGAGCGGGGACAAGCGCACCGGCCGGCACAGGAACGCATTAAGTCAGGAGTGCGGTGGGGTGAGTACCAGAGCTCCGGGAGCGAGTGCGCCCACGGCCGGCACAGTCCGCGGGGCCTCTCGCTCGGGCACCAGGGAATTGCAGGGGAACGGACGCGCCTGTCCGTGACAATTAAATTACATTTGGGATAAGATGGGCTTTTTAATTATAACCAATAACATAGAATGCATTGGAAAACAAAATTAAAATTATTTGGGGGGCTGGAACATGAAAAAATAAATGCCATTGCGCAATTTTTGTGGGGGCTTCGTTTTTATGGAGTTCATTGTAAATGACCTGTTATCTGTACAGGTTGGTACACTTTCAGGGATGTGAAACTTGGTAGAGGTTTCAATATGTTCTACTACTTTACTACCATTAACCTTTCTCATTTTTTGTTCTATGGACCTATGTAAGGGCTTGTTTTTTAAAAAAGAAGTTTAGTTTTTATTCATACCATTTTGAGATTACTGTAACTTGTTGATCCTTTTTTATTACAATGTTTTGCGAAATTACCCAAAAATTCAATTTCATGTTGCAAACTTTTTTTTTTCCAATGGTGTTCACTATACGGGCTAAATAATGTTAAATTGTCATAGAAGTGACTTTTACAGACATGGATTTACCAATTATTTGTACATTTTTTATTACTTTTTAATGGCAAAAGGGATGTGTTTTAAACTCTAGGGTACTTAACTACACTAGAGAAGGTGACAGCTTGTATACTGTTCTGCAATAACAAGATAATGTAGGACAGTGCACAAATATTGTTCTCCTATAACATTGTCTATGGCAGCATGTAATAGGAGTAGAGAAATGGCAACCACGGAGGCCTTCTTTAGGCCCCCAGCTGCCATGCTATCTGTTACGCACCTCACAATCTTGTTGCGGTTCAGGGGACGATTGAACAATGGAACAGTGCACAGCATTGCTCATTAATGCTTCAGATGTTGTGTCTGTGTGTGCTGCAGCATCTTAAGGCTATGTCTAGCCAGCACTGGATTCTCAGCAGTTTTTCAGCGGATTCAGTATTTTGAATCCACTGAAAATCCGACTGTACCCAGCACTGTGTAGACTTCAAGAGAAAATTCATGCTGTAGTCTACAGAGCACAGGTTTTCTACTGAAGCCACTGGGTGTCCAGTACAAGAAGATAGAACATGTTCTATCTTCTGCTGGATACCTGTCAGATTCCTGTACAGTCCATGTACTGGTCCAGCTGGAAATCTGACCACAGTTTTTGGTGCAATCCCGTTCCAAAAGCTGCGGTAGAGTAACGTTAAAATGACATCAGATTTTAGACAGCATTCTAACATTGCTGTTTAGATGTAGCCTAAGGGTTAAAATTCCAGGATTGGAGATCTCTATGATCCCACCTGGTCCTCACTGTAGGTAGCAGCCATTATCTGGTGTGTAGGGAGTGGGTATCACATTACTGGCTTTGACCTTATAGTACGTAATGAGCTACAGTTGGGAGTTTCAGCAGGGTGCTGAGCTGCAGGGTCCTGCTGGGAGTCAGCTTGATTGTGAATACAGCAGACAAGGAGCTCCAGGTTAAGTGTGTGGTTGTGTCCTTACAAGCAGAAACTGTACAGTAAGAGGATAAATCTTGGTGCTTTCTGCTTGTATAGGACACATCCACAGACTTAACCTGGAGCTCCTTGTCTGCTGTATTCACAATCGAGATGACTCCCAGCCAGGACCCTGCCCGCTCGCACCCTGCAACATCCTGCGATGAAAAATTTTTTACTGGGAGCTGGTTTAAAGTAGCCCCCACCCGACCTCTGAGGAGTCTCCTCACTGTTTCCTTATTTACTGTGTGTGGTATTCTTCATTGCTACTGATTTATTACCCCACTAGCCCCCTTTGTCTTTGCGGGTGAGGGCATCAGGAGTCTGCTCTTTGCAGAAGGACAGCCGACAGAAGCCCGTGCCGTCCCTCCCCCTGCCAAGAGGGGATGGGGGGGATGGGGAGGGGGAGGGGTTAGAGACCTGGGGGTTTCCCGGCAGCAAAGTCCTTCTCGCTTTGCGGCGGTTGCCGGTGAAGACAAGGGGCCTCCTCAGCATAGGCTTCGCCAAATCTACGCAGTGACCAGTGGATCCACCATCCTCTCCTCCAAGCAGTGTGACAATATCACTCTAATGTAAATGTATGTGACATACACATTCACAACAGAACTTTAATCATTCACACCGTATTTGACAAACAACATATAACCCAACTCCTGAAATACACAGAACTGTGAGGTTTCTGTCCAGACTCAGTGGGTGAAGGATGGTTACCCACCATTTCTCTCACTCAGTACATCTGGAGTGTACTTTTTTCCTGAGAGCTGGGGAGCCCGGGGAGTTTCCTGTAAGCCAAAAAATTCCTCAGACGGTCTCCACTCTCCGGGTCAAAAAAACCCCCACAATTGGTCCATTTTTTAAAATCAATCACAGACTCAAGAAATTTAAGGCTATTTTACCTGCTCAGCCAAAAAAGTCCTAAAGGGGCTGTTTTTTTTTTTTGATCAGGGCCGTGGTTTTTGTTACTCACTTCTCGTTTTCCTGACGTCGCCCATACTATAGTATTGTATGGGAAGATGAGAAGCACCGGCGTATTATACAACATGTTGTATAATACACCGCTGCGGAAAAGACTGCAGACATTTTCCTTTTTTCCGGCTATGGGGCCCACTAACGATCGTATCTGTGGCATTTTAAAAAAAAACAAAAGCCAAGTACGATTTTTTTTCCTGTGCAGTGTAGCCCCATGTGTGCGGAATGGTTATGTGTGACGGGGTTTGCAGTGTGCCCGGTGTGCAGGATATGTCAGTGTGTGAGTACATGTCGGTATGGTTAGGTGTGACCTTTTGTGCGGGATGTGCCCATTGGGCGGATTTTAGTTTGTGCCCGGGTGTGTGCGGATGTGTCTAGTTTTGAGTGGGTGTGCGGACGTTTTTCCTGAGTGGACCGGTGTGTGGCGTGACCGGTGTGTGGGGGAGCATCTGGGGTGTTGCAGTGTGTGCGGGACGTGCTGGCGTGTGAGGTGTGTGCGGGAGTGTCTGCCGGTGACCTTGTGTGGGGACTGTCTAGCGTGTGACCGGTGTGTGCGGAAGTTTTTTTGCGTATGCCCGGTGTGTCGGAATTTGTTCTAAAGTGACCAGTGGTGCAGGATGAAACCCTGGTGTGGGATGTGTCTGGTGTGGGGTGTGTATGCAGATGTGTTGGTGTCACATTTTTTCCGTTATTCTTGATGGAACACATGGTAAGTTAATTTTTTTTTTTTTACAGACCGGGAGGGGAGGGCCCCATTAAAAAGTTTGCTATTTCTAGTTACGCCCCTGCTTTTTGGTGAGAACCTACCTACCTGGAGTTTGCTTACCTACCTGGGGAATACATATCTACCTGAGGCCTTACCCATCTAACTATCTAAGGCCTTGTTTGTTTACCTGCCTGCGAAACCCGGGGCCTTTTCCTCCCTTTTGCTAGTGGGGCTTGCCAACCCCCTGGCCCCTCCCATCTGTCTAGCTGGGGCATTACATACTGATGGCCTTACCTACCAAGATGGGTCTTCCCTACTTAATTGTCAACCCTTTACCCCGGGTACCAAATTGGGTGGCTACCTTTCTAAAAGCATGCGGGGGTTCTGCTAATTGGGAATTTAAATTTCCCAATAGATGGGAACCTATCTGCAGGACCATATTTAATATTCTGCCATCTTAGGTGCTATCTTTAGATAGCTGTCAGCCAAACATTGGTTGGTGTTTCTGCATTATTAGAATACATTGGAACAGCATTGGATCCATTTCTTTGATAAAATGGTCAAAGAGGGATTGTGTTGGGGAGTGTTTAATGAAATAAAGTGTTTTTTGTGTTCAAACAATGTAAGAAAGACACTCCAGCTCACCTGTATTTAGCTCTGGAGGGCACGGAAGGCATGTGCAACCAGCCAACACACTCAATCTTAGAGACTATATAAAAAGGAGATCCAGCCTTTCAGAATAAGATGACTAGGGCAGTGTTTAGCCCAGGGGTCCTCAAAACTTTTTAGCCCGGGGGGCCAGTTCACGGTCCCTCAGACCATCGGAGGGCCGGAATATAGTTTTTAAAAAAAAGTTTTACTTTGTGGGTCGATACAATTACATGATACCCAATTTTATTTTTGGGAATTTAGGTCCCCCAGCAGGTCTGTAAGTAGATTTAGGGCCCCCAGCAGGTCTGTAGGTAGATTTAGGGCCCCAGCAGGTCTGGTAGGTAGATTTAGGGGCCCCAGCAGGTCTGTGGGTTTGATTTAGGGGCCCCAGCAGGTCTGTAGGTAGATTTAGGGGCCCCAGCAGGTCTGTAGGTAGATTTAGGGCCCCCAGCAGGTCTATAGGTAGATTTAGGGGCCCCAGCAGGTCTGTAGGTAGATTTAGGGGCCCCCAGCAGGTCTGTAGGTAGATTTTAGGGGCCCCCAGCAGGTGTGTAGGTAGTGTTAGGGCCCCCCCAGCAGGTCTGTAGGTAGATTTAGGGGCCGCAGCAGGTCTGTAGGTTGACTTAGGGGCCCCAGCAGGTCTGTAGGTTTACTTAGGGGCCCCAGCAGGTCTGTAGGTAGATTCAGGGGCCCCCAGCAGGTCTGTAGGTAGATTTAGGGGCCACCAGAAAGGTCTGTAGGTAAGATTTAGGGCCCCCAGCAGGTCTTTAGGTAGATTTAGGGCCCCCAGCAGGTGTGTAGGTAGAATTAAGGCCCCCAGCAGACTTTAGATAAAAATTAGGGCCCCCAGCAGGTATAGGTACATTTAGGCCCCCCAGCAGGTGTTGGTAGAATTGGGCCCCCAGCTGGTGTAGGTAGAATTAGGCCCCCCAGCAGGTATAGGTACATTTAGGCCCCCAGCAGAGTGGGTTTACATTTAGGCCCCCAGCAGACATAGGTAGAATTAGGCCCCCAGCAGGCGTAGAGATAATTAAAATTAAAAAACTGACATCACTCACTTACCTGGCTCCTCGCCGCTGTCGCTGCTCCTGGCTTCTTCTTCGGGCGGCGTGACGTCACCAGGCCGCGCCGCAGCGTGATGACGCTGACGCCGCCGGTGCTGTGGACTCTGGTGAAGCGCCTCCTTCCTGCGCCTCACCAGAGTACTCTGTAGAGCGGAGAACCCCTGCTCTCCACAGAAGCATCTGTATGTGCGTCCGGCAGACGCACTACAGTTAGTCCCCGGGCCGCTGCCATCACCCATCGCTAAGGTCCTTTAAATCGGTACCTTCGGTATTGACTTAGGACCCTAACGAATTTGGCATCGGCGGGGACGACTGGTGGTGGGGGACATTCTGCAGTGGGACGGGAGGTGCTGGAGGGCGGACACTTACAATATATGGGAGGTGTCTGTGAGGGCAGAGGGCGGACTTTTTGCGTTATACATTGCACAGTGTCCGCCCTCTGCCACTCACAGGGGCACCTCCCATATATTGTAAATGTCCGCCCTCAGGCACCTCCCTTGCGCTGAGAGTGTCCGCCCCCAAAGCTGGCCCTGCTGTCGCTGGCTCGCAATGGCTTTCATATTAGCTGTCACCGCCCACGGCACCTCCCCTCATGTGGGAGGTGCTGTGGCCGGTTGACAAGTGATGTAAGGGCAGCGCGGGCAGCAGGGGCCAGAGCGCACAGCAACTCAGAGGACTGCGGGCTCTGCCGCTGCCACCGCCGGTGCCGCTGGTGGCAGCGGCGGGCCGGATAAAATTCCTCGGCGGGCCGCAGTTTGAGGACCCCTGGTTTAGCCCAATACGCCTCAGCTGCTTGCTATCCTGTTTTCTTGTCTTCTGTGCTTAATAAATTACTGGATCTTACTCAGAAAGGCTGGATCTCCTTTTTATATGTTTTTTGTGTTGTGTCAATGTTTTATTTTTTTACTATGTTTTCCCAGTGTCAGTAATGGAGGTGTCTGATTGATGCCTCTCTATTAATAGCGCTGGGGCTTGGTGTCACCCAATGGAGTTTTTTTGTTACCCCAAGGCTGATACTAACCCCCTGTCAGTATTAACCCAGTACAGAAGCGGAAAACACTGGGTAGGCTGGTTTGGCTGTGGGCTTGTATTGTTAGAGTGGAACGGGCCTAATATCTATGGACCTGTCCATCATGATACTAACAGGCTGCAACTGGCGGTTTTACTGTGGTTTACTCTTTTTTGTTATCATTATTTACTTATTGAAAGTCTGTAAAAAGACATTCCTTTATGAGTAATAAATAAATAATTAAATGAAAGTTACACAAACATTCAAAGCAAAACAGCAGCTGCAGGCTAATACTATCAGGGTGGGAAGGTCCATGGATATTGGTCCCTTTCTTTCCTAAAAGTATCAGCCCACAGCCAACCCAGAACCTCACATTAGATGGTCTGCTTGATGGCAACCTGGATCTTCCCAGTATACCTGGTGTGTTAGGTTAATAGTGAGAGGGGGTTAGTGTCAGCCTTGGGAAGGACAAAAATCAATACTCACTGCATGCCATCACTAAGCCCCAGTGCTAGCAATGAAGAGGCATCTGTCTTATTCTCCATTACTAACACTGGAATAAAACGGTAAAGCAACACAAACAACAAAAAACACTTCCCGACACTTCCTACGTTCACAAGTTTATTAAAGAAATTGATCCAATGCTGGTCTGACATAGTTCAATGAGTCAATCATAGGGCAAGAGGGAAACCTGTAGAAAAACAGAAACACTAAAAAAAATGCTTGACAGTACTAAGCTCTATTCCCTAAAGAACCCGAGGTTGATCTTCTCGGGGTGCAGGAAACAGAGTTCAGGCTGCACAATATGATTCTGGGGGGTACAGGCCATAGCTGAAAAACAGTCTCCAGGGGGTTTGTCCTTTGTTCTACCCTAGGAGATTGTGCCTGTAAGCTATGGCCAGAAACCCCCTCTAAAGCCCCTCCCTCCCTAACAATTTATGTGGCCTAGTACCATCACAAAATACAACCCCCAGCTATCACCCCATAAGTCTCTTACCTTCACCCATAAATCCAGGGGAGTTTGTACAGTGGTGGGAATTGGTAGGGAGGGGCTGGCGAAGAAAGGAGTTTAAGATGTTTGAGTGATAAATTCTGCAGGGATGAGTTGTCATGGTGGTTTGGAACAGATGGAGAAGAAAGGGGAAAAAGAAGAACAGAGAAGACATCCCCCGTATGTCACCAGCTGTAACTGCACTGTAATAAATTATACTGCCTGCAGAGTGCCTGTGTACACTGGTATCAACCACTGAATGGTTACTGTATGGCAGTAGTACTGGTCTTTGTATACTGATTTTTATTAAGTGATAGTATATTGATATTATTCAGTCACTATGTGGTAGACATATCTGGTCATGTTCTGGCAGTATTATCTGATCCTTATGTAGTTGCATTTTTGGTAATGTAGGTATTGGTCAGCTGCAAAACTAGAGAAGTCTGTTGTGCCACCGTTAGTAAGTGGCAGGAAACTGTTGCTGTTTGCTGCCCCTGAAGACATAGGGAAGATGTTGCCCCAAAGTAGGAGCTTTGACCCCGGAGGGAGCCTGTGCAAGGTGAAAGGGGGAGGATATGTGGCAGAGCAACTTCTGTTTCTGCCACTAGAGGGTGTGCAGCCGGAGACCTGCTGCAGATGCGTCACCGAGGACTTGGTGGGGAAAAGCCACCTATATTGCATCAGTGACAACATGTTACTGACACTTAGGCCATGTTCCACACAGCTTATTTGGGCGCGGTTTGGGAGCCGTACTGGGGCGCCAGATTTGCGCGGGCAGTACGGCTCCAATCCGTCCCAAGTCATTACTGTAATTCACAGTTCCTCATAGAGAACTGTGGATTCCGTCGCTCCTCCCCGCTCGGCAAAATCCGCCGCGGGGGAGAAAGTGACATGCCACATTTTTTAAACGGTGCGCAACGCGGCGTAGATAATGCATTTGTCTATGGGCCGGCGAGCAGCTTCCCCCGCCACGCCCCCGTCCCGCCCCTTATTCAAGCCGTAACTGCGGGCGAAATCCGGCCCGCAATTACGGCTTGAATAACCCGTGTGAACACGGCCTTACAGTAGCAGCTAGAATAGCTGCTAGCCGGCTATGCATGGGGTGGCTTTTTTGGGACAACTATAGTGTTGGGTGTGTGGCTGTTCCCACTTCCAGGATAGGGTTTTGGTAGGTCTCTGGAGACCTATTAAAGGCCTGGTACTACAGGTGATCAGGAGGTGTAGTCTGTTACCTGGAAGTGGAGAAGCAGAGGAGCTGGAGAGAGCTCTGGCCCTCGGAGGCTTGAGGGAAGCCAATAAGAAACAATACGGATACTGTTATTGTGTGGTTCTGGAAAGTGGGTACAGATCACGGATAGAGAGGATCTCTATGTGAGTTAGTAGCTAGACAGCCGAGGATTATGTTTGTTTTGTTTTCTGTAATTGGTATCCTTGCTAATAAAGCTGGCTAAGGCCAGTTTAAAGAAGTTTGGTGTCAGAGTGTTCCACCTGGAAACGCCATTATCGTTCTACCAAAGACGACGATCCCCGGAGCTAAGCGTGATTTCTCCAGGACAGTCCAAGATGGCGTCCAAACGAAAGTGAGGCGTTACACTCGATATGCTGAATGTAAACACAATAGCTACAACAAATATCTATTAAATGATACATTAACACATTTGTTTGTGGCAAAATAAATAAATTTGGTGGATGGTGTGTATGTGTCACGGAGGTGGCTGGCCTTAGTGGTTGAGATCCCAGAATTATAGGACCAGTAGCGCTGAGATGGAATGGAGTTGGTTGGTTTTATCGGATTCTGGGTTCTTGGCCTGGGAGGGACCAGTTAGTCTGGGTGGGAAAGGTCGCTTCAGTACTCCACCCTGGGCCTTATAAGCCTAATAAAAGGCAGCTGTGAGGATCAGACGGGAGATCTGTTCTGAAGCTGAAAGACAGACTGTGCCTAAGTCTGTGGTTGTCTGGTCTGGATCACATCTGCATTGTGCTTTCGGTTGTTCCGCTCCGTTTGGGAGACAGAAAAACTGATGCTTATTCATTTCTATAGAGTTTTCAAGGACTCATCAGTTTGTCTCTATTTGTCAAGTATCATTTCTTTGACTAAACAAATAGCGTAGTCTGCTGCACTATTTTTTTCCATTCAAAATTACAGATAAGGCTCTTCAGTTTTTTCTTTAATATAAAAATAAATGGTGAATGGATACAAATAGCTATTAGTTTGCACATCAGTTAATGGATCTGTTTTTTTTTCTCTACTTCGTTCACAGTGGAAGACCTAGCACAGGTGTGAACCATATCTAAAGCTGTGTAAAATTCTTGCTGCATGCTACACCAAGACTGGTGTAACTGTTATGTCTGTTTATCTTTACCTGAAGATAGGACTTGTGTTTGGTTATTACCTTACATAATGAAGAAAGCTGTTCTTGTTGAAGACAACTGTGTGAAAAAATAAAAGTTGTTTTGCTACAATTACCTCTTCTTGTGACTTCACCAGTGCCTGCTTTTGTGCTCAAATCCCACAAGTGGTACAGTACATGAAGACAGCATTATAGTACATGTAGTACAGGTATGCAGAGGTATAGTACATGTAAAACAGATGGATAGCAATATAGTACATGGAGGCGGAGCAGTACATGAAGAGGGCAGTACAGTTCATATGGTACAGGTAGATGGAAGTGTAGTACATGTATCACAGATGGTGAGCAATATAGTACATGTAGTACAGGTGAATGGCAAATCAGTACATCAGTTAATCAGTACATGTAGCACAGGTAGATGGCAGCATAATTTATAATACATTTTGCACATGCAGATTGTAGTAGATTTGGTATAGTTCCAAAAAATAGATACATAATTTAAACCCAAAAAGTACAAGTTCAATTTAGTAATATAGTAGTATACAAGAATACCACACATCTTATACTGGTACAGAGCAGTACAATACATCTAGTAAAAAGTAGGAAAACAGAACAAAAATCCTAATTAAAAAAGAAACCCTTTGTTGTAAAACCTGCTTCGATAAGAGATTTTTTCTTTTACTTTTTGGGGTTTAAAACACATTTGCTTAAAGGGGTCATGCAGGATGTTTCTTTTGGGGAAAAAAAAAAAAAAAAAAACTTCTATAGTGGAAAAATAAAGAAACAATGAATTTTGTTATGGGAGTTTTATCTCACAGACCCAAATGAAAAATTTCCAAAGCCCTTTTTTCCCGAAAAGTACAAGTATGTTTTTTGTGTTTTTTTTTTCCAGGGCTTTTGCCCCAGTTGTTTTAACCAGGGAGTTGGATAACCCCTTTACAGCACAAAATTTCTGTTTTTCCAAAAATTTTGACGCCCAAAAAAAAAATTTTAATGTGGAAAAAAAATTTAATTTCACTGGGAAAAAAAGAATTTTACAATGCTTTTTCCCGTCAGAAGTTTAAAAAAGCATTCACTACAGCATTAAGCAAAACGCGGGGGGAAAATCTCAAGATGGTTTAAAAACTGCTGAAATTTCTTTATTGGGCTTTAGGTTTTTTCACAGAGGGGGTTATGCTTTTTAAAAATTTTGCTAAAAACAAAATAGAGATTTTCAAAAAAAATAATTTTTACATAGATCTGATTAAACGGGCCCTACCCCCTTACATGCTACAGAAAAACTCTATTCAGATGTAAGGGAAAAAGGTGTAGATTTCAGGGTTTCGGTTTCATGGACAATAAGGGCAACAAAAATTTGGGTAGAAAAAAATCTCCAGGGGAGTAACTAGAAAAGCCAGGGCCCCAGAGCAAACTTTTGGATGACTTGTCCCCCCCTCCCCCACCCCCTCCCTTTTACCACACCATGTACCAGGACATTTGTTTTGGGAATGTAGATAAAAACAAAGGGGGAAATACCTCACCCTACATATCACCATTTATAAATGCTACCCAAAAAAAATCCCAAATAAAACCAAGACCAACATTACCAAAAAACCCTATTACATATGGACCCATTACAACCGCCAGAACAAAGACCCAAAAAAATTTCCACCCCATTGTGCTGGAAATTAAAACCCCTCAATATTACTGATTTTTTTCAAAAAAACCAATTGTTTTTGCCAAATTTTGGGCCAAAAAAGTGGTTAACAGTGTAAAAACCCGGTCTGCCCACTTTAAAAAACCACCATTTTTTTGTGACCAATATGTGGTATTTTTATTAGTGTACAAAAGGCTTTTGCAGAATTTTTTTATTTTTTTAAGCACCATACGTGACCAAAAATGATAAGGGCACCATGACACAGGCCTTTTGCAGACTGTAAATAACCACCATTTTCATGACCAATTGGGGGAGACACCATGTACACCGGCCCCTGGGAGACTGTATATAACCACCAACTGACCATATAGTGGTAGACACCCTATTTCACAGGCTCTGTAGATGTATATAACCACCACTCAGTGACCATATGTGGTAGACACCCGTGGGAAAACAGGGCTCTGCAAATGTATATAAACCCCCCATACGTGGGGCCATTTTAGTGGGTAACACCAGTGTACACAGGGTCTGCAGGGGCTGATATAACCCAAACAGTGAAACCCAAAAAGGGGGAGAAAACCGTGTTACACAGGCTCTGCAGACTGTAATAACCACCATACAGTGACCCCATGTGGGAGACACCCGGTTTAAAAGGTTGTAGGGCATATAAGTGATTAAGTGGGAGGTTATTTTTGGGGACTTAAACCCCGGGGAGTCTCTCTGACGAGTCCATTGAATTTCCCCTTTGTTTCTGCCCCCCCCCCCGGGCCAGTCCGCCTTTAGTTTACATTTTTCCCCCGGGCCCCTTGTCCCGCAATTTAGACCCCAATTTTTCTTTGAATTTCCCGACTTTCCGCCCTGCCCCCCCGGAAATTGGGGGGGCCCAAATTTTTAGGAAAAAAAAAAAGGCGGGTTTTTTGGTAGCTAAAGGGGCCATAAAGGTAAACAGGGGGTTTGGGGCTTTTTGGGGCCAAATTGGTTTGGGTTTGGTCGCTTTTAAAGGGGGGCCCCCCCATAAAATAGGGCAGGCAGGCTTTGGGGGCTAATAGGGAGGGGAAGCTTTAGGGGGCTATAGGGGCAATTTTAAAGGGGCAGGCCCTTTTTAAAGGGAGCTATAGGGCTATTCAGGGAGGGGAAGGGCCTTTAAGGGGGGTAAACTAGGCAAAACGGGGGGTTTTCAAAGGCAAATGGGGGGTTTTTTAAAAAGGAGGCTTTTAAAGGGGATATAGGCAGGCTTAGGGGGTATACAGGCAGGGTTAGGGGGGTGTATAAAGGGAAAGGGTTGGGGGCCGTATAGGGAGGCTTAGGGGGCGTTTTAGGCATGCTTAGGGGGCGATAGGCAGGCTTGGGGGTGTATAGGCAGGCCTTAGGGGGGGTATTTTGGGAGGCTTAGGGGTATACAGGAGGGTTTTGGGGGAAACAGGCAGGTTACCGGGTTTTTATAGGCCGGTTGGGGGGGGTAAAGGAGGCTTAGGGGATACACAGGCCCAGGGGGGGGAAAAGGGAGGCCCTTTGGGGGGGTTTTTATAGGCAAAGGGTTGGGGGGGTTTTATAAAATAGGCTTAGGGGGGTGTATATTGGGCTTAGGGGGATTCAGGGGAGGTAAAGGGGTTTTAAAAGGCAGGCTTAGGGGGGGAATAGGCAGGATAGGGGGTTGTATAGTTAGGCCCCTTTGGGGGTGTAAAGGGAGGGGTTAGTGGTTTTTATGGTTTTGGCCCTTTGGGGGCGTTTATGCAAGGGGTAGGGGGTTTTTTTGGTAGGCTTAGGGGGCCCCTTTTGGCAGGTTTTTTAAGGGGCCCTATAGGAGGGTAGGGGGGGGTTAAAATTTGGGAGGCTTAGGGGGCGTTTTTGGAGGCTTTTTGGTTTTTATAGGAAAGGCTTAGGGGGCGTTTTAGGGAAGGGTAGGGGGGGTTTAAGGCAGGCTTAGGGGCGGATAGGGAGGGTAGGGGTGTATAGGCAGGTTTAAGGGGGGCTAAGGCAGGGTTTGGGGGGGTATAGGCAGGCTAGGGGTGTATAGGGAGGCCTTTGGGGGCGTATTAAGGCAGGGGTAGGGGGGTATAGGGGGAGGGCCGGGGGGTTTTAGGGGGGCTTAGGGGGTGTTTTAGGAAAGGGTTAGGGGGTGGTATAAGTACCCTTTGGGGGCAATTTTAGGCAGGCTTAGGGGGGGTTTAGGGGAGGTAGGGGGGGTTTAGGTAGACTTTGGGGGGATATTTGGTGGCCTTTTGGGGGATTTAGGCAGGCTTAGGGGCAGCCCAAATTAAAGCCCCTGATTGCAGGAAACAAAGGGCCCGGGGGGGAGAAAAACTTGGAGAATCGCTTTTTGAAAAAAGAAACGGGGAAATTTTTGTAGAATTAAAACTACAGAACAGCATGCAATGTCAAACACGGGCCCCTAGGGAAAAAAGATATTGGCCCTGTATTTTTAAAAAGGCATGGACTCACAGGACAAGGTTTTAACTTCTACCGCTGTACAAAGCATTGGTCCCTCACTTTGAATTTGCCTTAAATTCTGGTCCCCAGTTTATAAGGGGTTTTAATGGAGCTAGAGGGGAGTACAAAAAAAGAGCAACCCAAAATTATAAGGGGAAAAGGAGCATTTTAGTTTTGAGGAGAGGTTTTTTAGAATTTTAAATTATTTTGTTTTTGAGAAAAGGGGCGGCCCTTTGGGGGGAGGGCATGATTAATTTTTAAAAAAATATATAAATGGTCCCTTTCAAAAAGTATGGGAAAAAATTATTTCAGGTAAAACTCCTCAAAAAACAAAGGGACCCTTCCTTCTGCTAGAGAAAAAAAGGGTTCAATTTTCCAGAAGAGAAAAACCCTTTTTTTACCTTTAGAAATGTAAATTATGGGGAATAGCTTGAGGAGCTGGTCACAGCGGAAAATGCAGAGAGTTTCAAGAAAGGTTCTTAGTTTCCTAACTGGGGAAATAAAGAATATTTAAAGGTTTTGTAGTATGTAATTTTTCTGGATCCCGGCTGGTGGAGGCTCTTGGGGGGCAGAGGGAAAAGGTCTCCCCTGGAAACGATTGGGGGTTTTTGCCCTTTTGGGTTTTTAGGGCTTAACCAAGGGGGAAGTGGATTTTGAATCCTTGTCTCCCTCCCTTCAAAAACCCCCTTTTTTTTCCCCCCCTTGGTGAACTTGATGGGCACGTGTCTTTTTTTTTAACTGTACTAAACTTGGAACTACCCTTTCATATAGTCAAAACACCTTTAGGTAAATTTGGAAAAATCTTAATCCAGTGCAAATTGTATTTTGTTTGAATTTTCATTCACCTCGGGAAATTTGGCACAAATTTTTTAAACCCGTGCCCCTTTGTATTAATTGTTGGTGAATAAAAAAAATTTTCCCCAATAAAAATTTTCCCCCAAAACATTTTTTAGGGGTAAGGTTGTTTAAAAACCCCCTTTAAAAAAAAAGAAAGTAGATCTTTGTCCCCAAATTTCAAATCATTTGTTTTAATTGGTGTAAAGTTTTCCCTCTTACAGGGTCACACACAACAACCCTTTGGGGTTTTCGAGACCTTTGGCCCGGCAAAGGGTTTGCCTGAAGGTTTGAGGGCCCGCAGGCCCGGGCCCGGCGGCAGCAGGCAAGGAAGCAACCTTTTCCCCGGGCACCCCCCTCCCGGTGGAAAGAGAGCAAAAAATTTGACAAGGAAAACGGGCCTGAATTTTTTTGGGGCGTATGTGCCCCTTAAAATTTCTACCCGGGAAAATAAAGTAGGTGATGGGTGGGCAAGGTAGGGAAAGGCCTAGGGGTCACTTCATCCCGGAAGGAAGGGGACAAGTAGACAAACAGTGGGCTGAATTTTCCCCTTTGGAGGTGCTATGTTTCTTTAAGGGCCCAAAGGGAAAGGGAAAACCCTTTTCCCAGTCCCGCTGCAGGGCCCAAATGATGTTGTTTTTTACATCGCAGTAAGTTAAAGTACAGCAATTTTACACTCAAATGATCGCTGAGTTTTCAGCCCCCAGGGGGGGACAAGTAAAAAAAAAAATTATGGTGGGGAAAAAAAAAAACAGTAAAAAACAAAACACCAAACCCTTTCCCCTTTACAGTGTTTTGAGTGAAAAAAAAAAAAACATTTTAAAAAAGTACTCATATTTGGGCTCATCATGTTTCATAAGGGCCCGGTCTAAAAAAACTTTACTTACTGATTTTTTTTCATCCCACCCCTGCATTAAAAAAGGAATTTGGCCCGCAATTTAAAAAGGGCCCCCCCATAGAACCCAAAATGGGACAAATTTGGGAAAAGTCAATTCATCCTGTTACGAAAAAGAAAATTAGAATGGGTGTCAGAATAAAACGATTTTCATAGACATTTTGGGAGCATTTGGAACTGGGCTGCGCCTTTTTTTAGGGCCCCGGGTCTAACGCAAAACCCCGTTGCTTTTATTTTTAAAAGGAAAGGGGACTCCCCTTATCAGGTGCCCCTTTACAGAGGTTTCCCCAAAGGGCTTTTCATTTTTTTTTCGCCTTATTTCAGGGGGGGTTGGGGGGAGGGGGGGACGCCCAGAAAAAAGTAAAATTTAAAACTACACATTTTTTTGCTTCAGTAGGGGCAAAATTTCCCGGGCGTTATTAAAACTTTCCCAAAATGGTTTTTCTTTAGCCCGAATTTTACGTTTTTTTAAAGCTAGGAAGCGCCCGATTTATGGGCCTTCTAAGAATGGGTTTATAGATTTTAGGCACATTCTACACCCATTTTTTATGGGGATAAAAAATTGGGTTTTTAAGCACCAAAAAAATTTTATGGGCCCCCTATTGGGGTTTCTTAAAAAAAAAAAAAAAAAATTTCTACAGATTTAAATTTTTTTTTTAACCCGGTTAATATATAAAATAAAAGAGTAAAGTTAAATGTCACTTGTTTCCCCAAATTGAAAGGGTTTGAAAAGCAAAAAACCCCACCCGTTTGTTGGTTTTTGGGACCCCCCCCCCCCCCCACCCAAAATTTTAGATTAAAAAATGGGTGAAAATTTTTACCCTTTTAAAAACAAGCCCTCCCTAAACAAAAAAAATTCCCCCAAACGCTTTTGGGCAAAAGAAAAATTTGAAAAAAAATTCTTAATCCAAAAAATTTGGGGATGTAAAAACATTTAAAATTGGGATATATTATTTGTTGTAAAAGTTGTTAAACATGAAACCCCTTTTGGAAAAGTAAATGCATTTGACCTGAAGTGTTTAAAATTTCATTGAAAAAAATGATGCCAAAAAAAAATTTTAAAAATTTTTGATAAAAAAAAAGTCATTTAATTTAAATTTTTTTGGTTTTGGTCCCTCTAAACATTTTTAACCCCTTTCCCCAAAATTTTACGTAAACCCAAACGTCAAGGGGCGGGGGTAGGGGTTTTCCCGGGAACTTGAAGTAAAGCGTACCCCCAGGGGCCCGGGTTTCCCAGGCAAATTTTCCCCGCAGGGAGGGTTTAGAAATTTCCCCCCGCCCCCCCCCCCCCCCCCCCCCCACCCCCCCCCCATAAATAATGCGACATTGATTAACCCTCCCCCAAATCTAAAATTTTACAAAAGGGGCTTTACCCAAAATGTGGCCTTTTGAATGTAAAAACTACTAAATAATGTTTTAAAGTTACCCAAAAAACACCGGGTAAAACCCTAAGTCCCACTATCACCAGCACAATGGGACCAAATAATGGCCCCCGTGACCCCGTTTGACCAAAAAAAATACTAAACCACACCTGACCACG